>SADC01000383.1:0-102422 GCA_004194705.1 Ditylenchus dipsaci
CAAGCTGTTTTCAATAAAAACAACAGGGGGACCAAGGCAAAAAATGGAAACGTATTGTTTACTAGAGCCCGTAATTACACTTTGGTATATTATATATATACTTATAATTATACTTATACTTTGGCTTCAAAAAGTTTTTTCATGGTGTTTCATCGTGCGCAAATGTCCTGCGCAATGTCGCGCGCAAATGTCAGTGCGCAAAGTCACGGCGCGTAAGTGTGGCGCGCAAATGTCGATCAACCCCCTAATAATGCCGAAATCTTACCCTCGATGATACTCTTTCATTCCTTATTTAAACCTTCGCAGTTACCCATGTTTCTGAAGTGACTTTGCTGTGGAAATTTTCATTTCTGATTCCTCATGGAATTCTGAGTCTAAAAAGTTACTAAACGAGTTGAGAAATAAATAAAATTGGAGAGGTTGAGGCGGCATACAACTAAGTACGTATCATTGTACCGGTTCACCTTTATTTTAATGGTCATTTGCATGAGATCGCAAAATTAGGGCATTAAGTGACAGTAAATCAGTGCAGAAATGATTGCAATTGATTGCTCGATAGTTTTCGGCCTAGAATGTAGAGTAAAAATTTATAAAAATCATTCATCCACTGGGAATCGAATCTGTGAGTTCAAAATATTCGCATTAGGATTTCCATCCCCTCCCCCTCCCTTTAAACATTATTCCAATCACATGTTCAATTAAAAAAGTAGTTACTAACTGGCCGGTTCCCAAAATATAAGTAACAAAAAATGAATTTTTTGAGATTTAGGTTAAGAAAGATCTCACGATCAAACTTCATAGTATCCATTACTTATCTAAGAATGATTTAACATGCAGCGTCTCCCACCCTCTTATACAAACCTCCCATTCCTGTACAGTCAAACCTCGTTATAGTGCGACCCCCAAAAGTTCGTTCCAGCCACGGGTCCGACACTTTTTTACCTCGATTTTGAAGATTTTTGTAAGTTCTGTTTTTACAATCTGGTCCCAAATATCGTCAGGATTCCGATTTTGCCGATCGTTTTTTTAAAACCTAAAATTTTTTTCTTTAGAAAAAGCAAAACCTCGATATAGTGCGACCACATTTTAAAAAAGGTCGCACTATATCGAGGTTTTGCTTTTTTTAAAGAAAAAATTTGAGGTTTAGAAAACGATCGGCAAAATCGAAATCCTGACGATATTTGGGACCAGATTGTAAAAACAGAACTTACAAAAATCTTCAAAAATCGAGGTAAAAAAAGTGTCGGACCCGAGGCTGGAACGAACTTTTAGGGGTCGCACTATAACGAGGTTTGACTGTAATAATCTCGCATAACGAACGACCAAGATTGGGTTTCTTGAGCTTTTAAATAAACTTGAGCGGTATGGGTTTGTCCTAAACAATAAATGCAAAAAAAGTCGGAAATAAGGTATATAATCCAAGTTCTACCTTTACTAATGAAAACGACATGGTGGTCTAGTGGGTAAGTCGTTAGGCACTGGTTCAACAGTCTAGAGTTCGATTCCACTTGGCATTGACCACATTTTTTTTCCAGTGGAAGTACATCGAATTGCCGCTGGTTGTCCACCAAATCGCCAGTGGTACACCACCTATTGCCATTGGTACGCCACCGAATTGCCAGTGGTACACCACCAAATTACCAGTGGTACACCACTAATTGCCAGTGGAAGTCCACTAAATTGACACTGGCAGTCGATGGGGTCCATTGGTAATTTGGTGGACTTCCACTGGCAATTGCTGGACTCCCACTGGATTAAAATTAGCTGTGTGTTCTCAAGTGGTAGTGCCCAAGTAGTACACAGTTGACCTGGTTTTAGTAGCCAGGTGTGGAACCCAAGTAGAAGTAACAAAGTGGTCTTACCTAAATAATGTTACCCGAGTAGTGTGGTTCAAACAGTGGATCGTACATGCAGGATCGGCCCGAACCACCAGGATAAAGTCCGAACCACGAGGATACACACGAACCATTTAAATTTGTAAGAATGGTACCTATGTGGGTGTACGGTCAGTTCGCCCCGTTTTTTTTTTCAAACCAATAAAGTAACCATTTATTGTCATGAAAAGTATCTTTGATATTTCAAAATTTGTCTGTTTGAAAACTGGGCGAACTGACCGAGGCGAACTGACCGGGGCGAACTGACCTGTCTCCGCCTATGTGGTTGTGCCAGAAAAGTAATGACCCAAGTAGCGCAGAGTAGTAAGTACCAAGGCTGTAAAATTTTTATTTTTGACATCCTACATCCACATCCACATCCGGCTAAAAACATCCACATCCGACCCAAAAATTTTCGACATGCAACATCCACATCCGGCATCCGGCCTAAAAATTTTTGACACCCACATCCATCCGGATGTCAAATTTTTTGACGTCCTGACATCCAAATGACATCCGGATGTCAAAATTTTTGACATCCGAATTTCCAAGTGATATCTGGATGTTTTCGCCTCCTTAATAGTCTACCAGGTCTTTTACAGCTAACTTTTTTACTGTAATAATGCTACCGTTTATCTTTTATGCTACTACTTTATACTACTTTATGCCAATGGCAACTCTCTATATTGACAACCCTCTATTGGCCAACCACCGTTCCCAAGTTGGTGGTGTATTTCCTGGCACCTTCCGTTTGCCGTCTTCTCTGGATATTCTTGTACTTCCTGGCTCATGGCGGCTTGCTTGACTGAAGAAAAAGTATGATTTTGGTCAGGAATTCTTTGGGAAAGAATGGGCTATTGGAAATTGTAAATTTGGGATTGGAGGAATGAGACCAACGATGAGACGGAAAGAAGGAAAGAAAATCTTTTGTGTATTGCGGGATTTCAGCTTATGGGATTTTGGCGTATGGTTTTTTCGAAACAACAAAGAAGAAGATTTAGAACATAGAAACAAGTATGTTTCGGCCAAAAGCCAAAAACATCCGCAAAAGCATATTGACATCCACCATGAAAACATCCGAAAAACATCCGGACATCCGCTGACATCCGACCTAAAAAATTTCATCCACATCCGGCCAAAAAATTTTGACATCCACATCCGACAGAAAATTTTTGGCATGCAACATCCACATCCGCCGGATGTGGATGTTTCGGATGTATACATCCACATCCGGATGTATCTTCCGGATGTTTTTACAGCCCTAGTAAGTACGCACTATACGGTTTAGCGCAGCGTAGCGAAGCGGCGCCTTCTAGTCCAACTTACAAAAGCACCATTTTCTGACCTGTCAAATTTCACTTAAAGGGGCATGCTCGTCGCCGATGGAATATTTTGAAAAGCAGGTACCGGCGAAATTCAAACGAGAATTAATTTGACGAAATTTCGGAAAAGTCGAGGAAAAATTATACCTCCAGTGGGAATCGAACCGAAGACTAACTTTCGCAGTCCGCCGCCACTATCCCAATAGGCCACCGATGCTATTAAAAGGAGGAAGTGTTTTGATTACTTATTCCCAGCAGGGTAACCAACTAAAATTTATTTTAAAAATAATTCTCGTTTGAATTGACCTGGTACCCGCCTTTCAAAATATTTCGATCGGCGGCGAGCATCCCCTTTAAGAAAATAAAAACATCACGTGATAGAGCACAAAAAGCTGCCTTAGATACAATGGTTGGATCACAGGTGAGACAGTGTTTTCCTCTTTTTGAGAGGGTTGAAGAAGTGTGGTGGCAGCCTGGTCATAGGATGAACATACCTGGTTTAATTTTACTTGTATCGAATCAAAATTTTCGAACACAATATTCGTGTAAATCGCATGCCAAAAGATAGCCAAGACTCTGAAGATCCTTTTCTCGCTGAAGGTATCTGAATTTTAAAATAATAATTGTGTATATTTCAAATTCAATGAAATCAAACCAGGTATGTCCATCCTATGACCAGGCTTTTTATAGAGTATGGCAAAGTGAGATAGTAGGGATAATGAAAGCGTGAAGCGAAATTAGGGAGTCTATGGTATATAGCCGATAATCTTATGTGGGTCATAAAAACGACATGATGGCATAGAGGACAGATACCCGACCCCGTGCAAAGAGTATTTTTCTCTAAGCAGACTTTTTAATCTAAGCCCAAGGCCTAAGCCTAAGTTAGCGCGCTGCACATTGCAAAAAGGAAACTTAAAAAAATCAAGGAACCCAAAATAGGACGCTTAGAGAAAAATACTCTTTGGAGGAAGGGGGGGGTGCACTTGGGCTTTTAGGGCTTAGAGGGCTAGGAGACATTCGGCAAAAACGACATTTGGCAAAAACGACATTTGCCCAAACGACATTTGCCCAAACATACTAAATATTTGGAAACAATTAATGACGGAACCATCTGTCTGTCTGATTCCACTGGTACCATATTCACCGTTTTGCCAATGTCGTTTGGGCAAATGTCGTTTTGCCAAATGTCGTTTGGGCAAATGTCGTTTTGCCAAACGTCATTTGGGCAAATGTCGTTTTTGCCAAATGTCGTTTGGCCAAAAGATACGTTTGCCAAATGTCGTTTTCGCCAAATGTCTCCTAGCCGCTTAGAGGTAGTGCGTTGAGTGGTGAGGCGAACGTGCAAGGTTCAAATCTGCCTAGTCGACCAATTTTAATTTTCACTTTTTTGCAATTTTTTTGAACGAATTCATTCATTTACGAGTAAAAAGCAGTAAAAAATTTTGGCGCTACTTGCAAATACCCCCTGGTACCTGACGACCCACTTTTTAAAATATTCTCATCGGCGGCGAGCATGCCCTTTTAAGAATCTCACTTTTCGTAGATGCCTGTAAATTTTTCATCATTTTTTAAAATGGATTTTTGTTCTTGACGCGGGAAGGGGTTGGCGATGTAAAAACGAGTAGCGTCGAACCTCTCTATGCGGTAAGTGAATTTTCTATTCACGGACTAATGTTATCTAGTCTGTTTTCAACAAGTTCGAATTCCAAATTAGTGCCAGCAAAGCATAGGGTACAATTGCAGTTTTGGCATCCTTAACCACTTTAGCCATCCTTAAAAAGTTTAGGCATCCATAAAAAGTTTAGGCATCCTTAACTTTATTCAATAACAACATGTATAGAGTATGCAAGAAAATTTCGCGCTACTTGCTTTTACTCTAACAGTTACCATACGACCCTACTCCATCTAAAAAGGTACTTGCATATACCTGCATGCTTACGGACCTTCTGGATTATATTCCCTTAACAATTTTTAAAGTGTCCAGAAACCATTTCAAGTAATATTTTTGTCATAAAGAGTCTAGAAAAGTAATTCAAAAAGGGACAAAGGGCTGTATTGGGAGGGGAAGGGACAAAAGAGGGGCCACTTAAATAAGAGGCCAACTAGCAAAAAATGGAGATGTTGAACATAGTTCTGAATACTGGGGCCTACCGCATAAATAAACTCTGGTATGCATGCTTTTTCATGCATCCAGAGTCACTTTCGAGTGATTTGTGTCTAAGTTATGTGGGTGTGCGCATCTCAACTCCAAGCCCCCAAGCCCGGGCTTGAGAGTTAGAGATGCGCGCACACACTTACCTTAGACATGATTCCGAGAATCACTCTTGATCATATAATGCGTATAAAGTCTATTTTTGCCACGGCCCGAGTTGAAAAACATGGTAAAACAGCCAAAAACTAGGTGAGAGTGGTTCAAATAATTGGCTTTTTATTATTTTCATCCCACCTCATTACAGCTCAAAGCTCAATAGAAATTGCTTTTTTTAGTTTTAGCAAAATAATGGTTTAAATTGGTTTTCGACTTCTTCTAAAAAAGTCGAATTTTTATGGAAGCCTAAACTTTCTATGAATGCCTAAAATATTTAATTAAGGATGCCTAAACTGCAATTGAGCCAGCATAGGTACCTCTGCAGGTAAGCAAAGCTAAGCCCCTAGTTGTCAAAGCTGTGTTCAAATTCTATATTCTCTTGGTCCTTTAAACGCCTAACAGACAGCCAATTGGTGAACTTTTGTCCTTCTTGCATTCTTACCAGTAATAAATAATTTTTATGGGGGATCAGTCAGTGTTAGATCATTTCATACAAGGGGCACAGTGTTTTCATAACTGGCACTGGTACCAAAACTGGTAACTGACACTGGTAATTACCAAGCTGGTAGCTGGCAATTTAACGATTAATTACCAGCTACCAGCTTGGTAATTACCAGTGTCAGTTACCAGTTTTGGTACCAGGTCCAGTTATGAAAACACTGAAAAGGCATCGATGACTCAATCGTGTTTGTACCTAATAATAATTTTAAATTATTTTAAGGGTTTTGGAAAAACATCCGACATAAGTTTGCAAAAACTGGCCTAAAAAATTGGGCTCAAACATGAAAATCCACCATCCCTAGTGAAAACTTGCCTTCATACAAAGAGGTATATCCCGTATTAGAACTCCCTTTTTTATAACCGCTATTTTTTTAACGAAAGCTGACATCTTGGTCAACACGACAAGATTAGCGATAAAATTTATTTTGCCATCTATGACCCATTCTTGGCCTCCGAAGTCAAAAGTGTGACGGATCTCGACCCCCCCCCCCCCCGGTCTCAAATACTATAGTAAGATAGTTTCTTCCTTCGATGAAACGTACATTTCGATTAGAAGGTTATAAAACGATAAATTTACACTGCTTCGCTTTTTTAAATATTCATGCTGTTTTTAGATGTTTTACGATAGTAAATGACTGACAGAAACTATGATTATTTTTATTTTCCGAAAAATCGCATAAAATTCAGTTTCTAGCTAAGTCAATTCAAAGCATACAATTTCTTCACCACTTTTTCTCACTTTAAACATTCATTCAGCACATACATCAGGGCTAGCCGCATAGACTACACACACAAAAACACACTTTTTGGCTGCTTTACTTAAGTAAGCACTGGGAATAACAACTACTAAATTACCAATCATCATCATAAGCAACAAGGATAAGATACAAGACAGAGAGAATCAATTTAGGAGAAGATGCCATGAGCAGAAAGCAAACAATACATATCTTCCACATTCACAACAAAAACTGAGCAATTTTTAGACATCTTTTTTTTCAATTCAGAGAGCAGGAGTTCAAGAATGAGACGACTAGATTAGCACGCAGGTGAGCAGTCCGGTTGCCGGATACCCGCTTTTTTTAGGGAATCAAGAATTCGGCCGGATATTTTTTTAACCAGGGTATACGGGCTTAGTGATCGGTCAGGAAGCTACTCGGTGCTACTCTATAGAAGACGGCAAAAAAAATTCGAAAAAGTGGTGTGATGATGATGAGATTTGAACCGACATACTTCTTCGAAGCGGAACTAACAAAAAAGCAAACCAATCAGCCACCAAAACCACTCCTTCGATATTTTTATTTTAAAAAGTATTTGGAGAAAAGGTAAGACAAAATAGAAATTTCGGTGTGATGAAGGAGAAGAGCAAGAAGATAACAATATATCACAAAGGGAATTCAAGCACTCACCCATACATTCATCCAGTCCGCACATCTGACTTCATTTTTTTTTTTGAAAAAACGCAAAAAGAGCACACGACACACAAAAGAAAAATCTCAAAAAATGTAAGAGAATTGGAGTGTAGGCAAGAAAAATTTAATTAAACACATGCGCATCCTCTATCATTCAAAAGGGGCAAAAAATATTTTTAATTAAAAAAAATGACCGGTATTGATGGGCTGCAAAAACCGCAAAAAGTTACCTCAAAAATTTTTCGGAGGTGAGCAGGGACACAAAAAACCCGAAAAATTTTGCGAAAAATAGGAAAAACGGGGGACTGGATGAAGCACAATGTCAAACAAAACAATACAAGTAGACAAGATATCTTCAGACGGCTCGAAATTAGCCACTTACACACGTTTGATTTACGCACAAACAATTTAGAGCAAATACACATCCATTCAGAATATTTTTAGCATGTGATGTTTTCAATACTTTTATCTCATCTACTGATTATAGGAAAATATGAAAAAGTTGGGCTGTTAAAGATGCTAAACTTGTAATTCATAAAATTTTATCTTTTTTTAAATCAAATAGTGGTTCACAATTATTTGGTAGAGTTACTCTTTAATGACTCAGATAGCTTTATAAATCGGTATTCTTTTCCGAATATAGGTTCTTGATACAGTCGAGTCTCGAAGTAGTGAGACCTCTTCTAATTTGGCCCCCAATTAAGCATATCACGAAGTTTCTTGCTTTTTGATAGCAAGAAAACGACTTCTTTGAAAAAACAAAGTTCACAGTTTCGGAAAGACTCTGATAAAATACGGCACAAATCTAGAACTTTGAAACACGCTAATTTTAACTCTAAAAAGTGATGAAATATCTGGCGCTAGTTCAGAATACCCCCAAATCCCTGTAACTACCCTTTGGTACAACATGTTTAGGTGATTATTCCATACTGAAGTCATATATCCCAAAAATATTGATTGAAGAGTCAAATTTTAAAAATCTGGGTTAAAACAGTATCGAACCGACAGGGATCGAACTTGAGAGGTGTTACTATTCGAATACTTGACTGTTCTTTTTCTGAACTTTTAACTTTGTAAAAAGTTAATGAAAGCTAAGAATCTGGACTATCTTTTGAATAATTACTATAACAAAAACATCCAAAAATATCAGATTGAAAAAATCACGCGTTCATAATTTTTACTTCTGGAAACACACTTTTACACAGACATACACCTTTTCTTTCGCTCTTTTCAAGAAAATACATAACAAAAAATTTAAAATCACGACTAAATTTGAATTTAAGAGAAGATGACACTCCTTTACACACACACATGCACTAACACACTCACAACTAAATACACTCTCAAGAAGACTGAATCTGTAACAAACATAATGAAGATATATCTCGCACACTTTCTTTTGGGATGCTGCTTTCCTTTCTCTGCTGTCTTACTGGAACGAGAATCCCTCGTCAGGCACATTCTGCTGTGTAGATTCGAACACAAAGTCAGGGTTCTCGGCAGCCGGCTGACCAACCACGTCCTCATCTTCTTCACTGGAGAAGTAGTTGTCAATAATTTCGTAAGCCATTTTGTAGATCTCCTCGCTTTCGTGATTCTGCAGGTGCTCGATTTTGTCCAGCCCTACAATTCAAAACATTGGATATTAGCAGTAATGTGAAATAAAAAAGAAATTTCGGGATTTTTTGCTGGGCTCAGGTCCAAGTGCTCCAAAAAAATTTGAAAATCAAGAAAACCCTACCTCCACACTCTTCAATTTTCTGGCATACTTCGTCAGTGTGTGCGCCTGACTTCTTAAGTATGTTGTTCAGACCATCTAACACCACCTGCACGATTTGGGAGTCTCGAACTCCTAGCAGGGTGCAGAAGGGCACTGAAAGCAAAGTGAATTAGTAAAACTTATATAAATAAACGCATAAAAACACACCAATGACGTTATGGTCTACCATATATTGAACGTGCTCAGCCTTGCCGCTGATTGTTACATTGGAGACCGCCCAGGCTGCTTCCTAGAATGCGAAGAATATTGATAGGTAGTCGAAAAAGTGTTTTTTATTAACAAATAACCTTCTGAGTCTGGAAGTCGCCACGCTCTAGCAGATGAATGATTAATGGAATGAGGTTGGCGTCAATGACGGCTTGGACTTGATTTTCATTTCCAGCAGTTATATTGGACAGGAACCACACTGCCTCCTTGTTGATCTTCTCTTTCACATGTGAGAGGAGGGCAGGCATCAGTTGAAGAGCTCCACAGTCGAGGACCAACTGTAAATTTAGATGACATTAGATTAAAAGTCAATCAACAAAAAAGGTTTGACTTAAGAGGCCATCGGTAAAAAAACAGTTCACGGCGTTTTTTCCTCATTATTGGACTTTTGTATAGAAGATTTTTTTGCTAATTGGATTTATTTAAAAAAAAACCCCCAATAGGCGAAATTTCCTCAGAAACGTAAATTACAAAGAAATTTTTTCAAATTTGTGATTTCTGGGATATGACTATTAGTTGGAATCCGGACACTTTGAAAAATGACTGTACACCTCATGGTCGAAAATTTTTTTTGAGACATCGAGATTCTGGGGTCCAAGAGAAAAGGCACAATCGGGCAGAAACTTGACTTGCGTTTCTGTCCCTGGCACAAAAGTGTCTCGCGTTTCTGCCTAAAAATGACCAAGGAGTATGTATTTATAATACTTCTCTAATCATAATACTTCTCTAATCCACAACAGGGCAGAGACGTGTCCACGTCTCTGCTCCTTGCCTTTCTTCATTTTTTATAATTCTACCTCTTGGACCCTCCGTTCTCGGTCTCTTTCAAAAAAAAAAGTATGCGTTATGAATCAGCAATCAGGGTTAGAAAATCTGCTTTATGATTTGAATTATTGAAAAAATTTCGCTTGTTGGGGTGTCCCACAATAATTTCTTTCAAAAAACGACACTTTTATGTACAAACAAAAAATTGAGGAGAAAACTACCATGTCATACCGAAATTATGGAGCAGTTTCGTAACACCCACCCGAGTCAATTTCGGAACACCCACCCCAGAAATTTGTCTGAGTATCCCAAGCTTTTTTGCAAAATTTTTTATTTTGATTTTTTCTCGAGTTTTTTTGTTTGTTATACAACATCTTTATAAAACAGGAAAAGCTCGAGAAAAACAAGCAAAATAAAATCTTTCCGAAAAAAGTTAGCTTGGGGGACCAAAACAAATTTTTTATGTGGGTGTTCCGAAATTGAGCGGAAATTATAAGAATACTAAAAATAAAATCCAACTACATGTTTTCGGAAACGAACAAAAAAATTACCGAAGATCAAACCTTACTCCGAGGGTATCGAAACCATGAATTTTCATTTAGATTATTTCAACTCCAACCATTAGACTAACATGGTTTCGTCCCAAATTTCCCTGTTCCATACTTACTGATGGGAGGGCAAAAGCCGAGTAAAGAGCACAAAATCACCTGAGTCTGCTCATCAGTTCCAGTGACGATGTTGCCGACGGCACGCAGGGCAGCGGTCTGCACCTTTACCTCGGAGTGACCAAGCAGAGGTACCAAAAAATTGACAACCTGAAAATTAGAAGTTAGAAATACCGTTGGAGCCGAGCAAAATGACTGTGGGACAAAAACACACCCCGAGTCGATCACCAACTGAATTTGATCATTGCCTCCATCAGTCAAATAGGAGAGTGCCCAGACAGTGTCCACAAGAATGCTAGTGTCTTGGTGATGAATCAGCATGGCCAGAGCTGGTAGAAGGGTTTGAACGATTTGACGACTCGGAGGAGGGTCTTTGGACCGGCACAGGTTAACCATGACCTAAAATTTTGGATATTTCGAGTTAACTGTAGAATATTGAAGATAATAGATAAAATACCCAAGTGACGTTGCGAAGAAAGTTGAGAGGAATGTCTGGCGCGACAAACTTCAGCAGCGGCTGGACAATACCCAACTCAATGCAGTAGTCACGGAAATGAGGGCCGTCGCCTGTAAAATAAAAATGTTTGTGGAGTCAGAAGAATGAAAGCTAAAAGTAAGGCACCAATGATGTTGCCAAGCGCCCATACAGCCTGTTCACACACATTTATGTTAGACGACTTTAGCAGTTCGAGAAAGTGGGGCACGGCTCCAGCTTGTACAACAGCCCGTGTCTGGTCGGATGTTCCACTGGCGATGTTGGTTAAAGCCCATGCGGCTTCGAATTGAAGGGTTGAGCTAAAATCAGTGAGTCAATCGATAAAAGTCTCCTAGGGTTACCACAATATCAAGGGTTGACTGTAACCGTAAAAGAACTACCGATGATATAGGTTTCCAAAGCTTAGTTAATACCCGACATGGCAGGGTACCCTAATATGGTCTATGATAGACCTGTCAGTGTGACTCCCGCCCTGAGAATAGACTCTTGATACAGCGGACAATGTACAGGGAGTCCAAAATAATTACGAGACTTTCTTTTGCCCATAACTTTTTTCGTTTTTTTTTGGCTTAAGCCAGAGCCATCTGGATTTTGAGGCAGGCATAGCCTAAACCCTAAGAGACACTTAGGAAAAATCCTGTTTTTTAACTTAGATACCAAAAAATCTTATTGCATTTTGAGTAGATTTGTGAAAATATATTTTAGAAAAATAGGAGAGCGAAAAAATCACAGGCCAAAAAAGTCCGACATTCTCGAAATCGTCAGGTCACTCAAAACCAAATCTTACTTTTCAGACTCCAAGCAATGAACCAAGATGGGAAGGATGCCGCTGGAAATCAGGTCATCAATCGGTGGATTTCGATCAGATGACAGAAGCTTTCGAGCATGTGTAACTGCCGCCATTTGCACTTCTGGATCAGGGCTTTGGGCTTGCATGACAATCTCTTCAAGAGTTGTTTTGTCATAGGGTGGCACAACCACACTTCCTTGGCTTGTGGTGGCATCTTCGTTGATACTGAAAATTAAAAGTATATTTTGATAATTTTTCCGGAAAATTTTTTTTTACTCTTCCGCTGGGATGTTACGTCGCTTGGACATGATGTCATCCCGCTTTTCCTTGCGAATAGACACAATCTGCTCAACGCGATTTTTGCGCAGCGACTCACTGTCCTTACCAACATTCTTGTACTGGGTTTGACGGTCAACCATTTTGTTCGTAAAATCAATTAACTATCTGTAAGAGAGAAAAAATTAATCGAAAATACAGTTATTACTTTTTTTTCGCCAAAAGTGTGACAATATGGAAATAATGAGCGCGCAAACATGAACAACAAACAAGAAAGATACTAGAGATAATACCAGAGTGTGTGATTCAAAGATAAGCGAATTTTGAAAGAATTTATCTAATCAAGACAGACACAGACAGAACGTAACGCGACCACATGTTTTACTGTGCTTTTTCTCTTCGGGACTACTTCATATAATTCATCAGGAAAATGAATAGATTCAAATACTAATTTTTTGGTAGTTTGTCAGTATTGATGTGAACACGGTGTGTTGTCGCTCGAAACTTTCTTTGCCATAGTTTTCTGAATTTTTGAATTTTAGACTTCTTGGCTTTTTTCGGGAAGACTAATTGATTAATTTAGGAACCAACAGGCAATTTTTTGCTGACACCTGTAAAGTAATGAATAGTAGTTTGTAAACTCAAAAATATCCATAAAATTTTTGTATATTTACAATCTTGCAGCCCTTTTCAGCACCTAAATAGTGCCTTTAAAAACTCAACTTTTAGTTCAATTAAGATTTTACTTCTCACAAGTTCTTTTATAACAAATGTGAAAAATAAGCTGGGCCTAAAGCTGGGCCTAAGGGCCCCTGTTTTCGCCCAAATTCTTTCCGCAAAAAAATAGCCAAAACCGTTATATTTTTAATTACCGTAAATACTCTATTTAACCGCCCGGGCCGTTTATTTTTCAACCCTAAAAAACTCGGAAAAAATTTGTGTCGATTTTGAGATTTTTATTTTTATTTCAAAATTTTAAAAGTGGAACCAGGTAAGCTCGTGCTAACTAAGAAAACGCTAAAAACAGATTTGCAAATTTCTTTTTCTAGGCTGATATATAGGTCGTTAAAGGGGCATACCAGCGCGTTACACGGTCAATTTCAAATTTTCAAAAGGCAACTTCGTTCACGAGAATAAGATACTTAAATTGCCTACCGTACTTGAAAATTATTGATATTAATCCAGCAGACGGTTTAGGTATAATTTGTGACTTATAATCACTTTCACTAGGCAGCCTCTTCCATAAAGTTGACGTGCTCCGACAGTTATGTTACAAAGGCCTAGCCATACTGTCATGAAATGGAGCACGAAGACACATAGAAAGTTAGTAAGTAGGAGTAATAAAGTTAGGAGTAATAAACCTAAAAAAGTGAAGGAAAATTAGAGACTACCGCCCTGCTGCTGTCCATGAATTCATAGCCTTCCAGGTGTTGTTGATCCCAGGGTAGCTTTGCTCCAAATTTAGCCAATGATACTGACCTGAAAACACGAAAAATTGAACGAAAAATAGCCACCAAAACAAAAAATGACAAGAAAAAGTCTTTCGGTGGCAACATTTTCCGGTGATGATAATAAAATAATTTAAAGGAACATTTTCAAATCAAATGTTTTTTGTCTTGAAAGTGTGGTCCCCGCCTTTTGAAAATTTGAAATTGACCGTGTAACGCGCTGGTATGCCCCTTTAAGGGGGGCCGTTTATTAGAGGGGGGCCGTTTAATAGAGTATTTACGGTAATTAGTTTGCTACATATGGTTTTTATAAATACTGTCATTTACAACTTAATACTCAAATTGATGCCAGAGAAAAGGGCTACATTTTGAGCATGAGGTTGTAAGTAACAATATTTGCAAAATTTAACTAAAAACCCCAAAATTTCCGGAATCCTGCATTTTTTGAGAACTTTTGAAGTTTTCAGTAAATTTTGCAGACATGGTCATTTACAACCTTATACGCAAAATGTAGCCCTTCCCTCTGGCATCAATTTAAATATTAACTTGTAAATGATAATGTCCACGAAATCACTTACACGGCAAAGGCACGACTCGACCGTGGCTTATCAAAGAACGTTATATACCAAAAGATAGATCTATTAGAGCTGGATACGAAGCCGTTCTCCAAATCGGCTACGGGTTCGATTGCGTTAAGGTATTGACTTTTGAATATTAGAAATTTCTGGTCTAGGATATATTACAGATCAGTATTATTCCCAAGTAAATGTGGCGCAGTGGTGTAGGCTGCGGGATAATTTTTCATGACGCAGGTTCGATTCTTAATAGGTGTACTCTTTTTTCTACAACCTTTTATTTGACAATGCCCCGATTTTATATTATTTAACACAGATTTCATAACGATTTTATCAAAGCTCTTCAGCTTCACTTTGTGCCTCCCATTTGTCTTAGCTAACACTGTACCTCCAACCATCTAGGAGTATCGCAAATAATTTCGAACTTTCTATCTTCCTATTTATTTTTTTCATCGCAAAATAAAGCGGGCTACGTTATAGTGCTATTGATCTTTGCATATAGATTGGTCTTTGTTCAGAAAAATCGACAATTAACACAAAATACCGTGTTTTTTTAAATAGGTTTTTTAAGAAAAAAGCTATTTTTTGCTTATTTTGTCAACGAAAATCAATCTAAATGCAAAAATCAACAGCACTATAATGAAGCCCGCTTTATTCTGCGCTAAAAAATGAATTGTAATTTTAAGTTTTTGACAAATTCTTATTAAAAAATTCAATAAAGAAAGAGGATACTAAAAAGTCATTGTGAACTTGGTGCACACGTTTTTTTGTCTCTAAAGAAACTTTTTGTCACCCGGCTTTTTTCAAAATGTCTTTTTTCTATCTTGCTCTCCATTCGTAGCGCTTTCTGAATCCGTTACAAAAAACGTGGAGGGCATCATTTAAGGCACCGAATAATAAGGTTGATCTAGAAATCGCTGTTTTGTAAAATTTTACTCTTGTTCTCAACCTACTTTTTTCTACAAAACATTTAGTCACGGAAAAGCTGTTGTCACTATAAGAAAGCCCGCTGAATTTTGCGTGAAATGATATAAATGTTTTGATTCAAATCAAAAATTTGCTTATTCAAATATCCTGAAAGGAATACATGTCAAAAAAATCGTTAAAATTCTGGTGTGTGTACGATTTTGACTCATTCACTAACTTTTTGTGACCCATGTTTTTCGAAACCTTTTTTCTATTTTGCTCTTCATTCGTCGAGCTTTCTGAATCTGTAATAAAAAACGTGTAGGGCGGGCTGTAAGATAGTGAAAAATAGGTTTTTAGCTAAGAATTTCTGTTTCCGAAAATAGGACTTTTGAGTTAAATGTCAACTTTTCTCAAAAAAGAGCCACCATATGCAAAAGTTTTCATTACCATAAGAAAGCCTGCTCAATTCTGCGTAGAATTGCATAAAATGTGTAAGGGTCCTGCAATAGAAATTAAAAGCTGCATGAAAAAGAAAAAAAATAACCATATTTCAGACTTCCGATACGGGTTGAACTTTGAATTGGCCATATATCGAGATCCAAAAAGAAAGTTTGCGTTCTGTAAAAAGTAAACTTACTCAGAATTGTCTCCTCTTTTGAATAAGACATAAACTAAAAATTTTCAAAAAATTGAGGGAACGAGAAGTGGCTCATTTTTACAGAAAATGCCTTTTAAAAGGGGGGGGGGGAAACTTTATATACGCATCGCCATAGGTCACAGGTTCCAGTGCTTTTCGGTAGTATCCTGGAACTGACATTTTTTCGCAATTTTAATTTACACACTCATTCGCAACCTTACGCTCAAAATGTAGCCCTGCTTCTTGCCGTCATTTTCAGCATACGGTTGTATAAAATCATGTAAATAGTATAAATGTTTTGATTCAAATCAAAAATTTTGCTTATTCAAATATCCTGAAAGGAATACATGTCAAAAAAATCGTTAAAATTCTGGTGTGTGTACGATTTTGACTCATTCACTAACTTTTTGTGACCCATGTTTTTCGAAACCTTTTTTTCTATTTTGCTCTTCATTCGTCGAGCTTTCTGAATCTGTAATAAAAAACGTGTAGGGCGGGCTGTAAGATAGTGAAAAATAGGTTTTTAGCTAAGAATTTCTGTTTCCGAAAATAGGACTTTTGAGTTAAATGTCAACTTTTCTCAAAAAAAGAGCCACCATATGCAAAAGTTTTCATTACCATAAGAAAGCCTGCTCAATTCTGCGTAGAATTGCATAAAATGTGTAAGGGTCCTGCAATAGAAATTAAAAGCTGCATGAAAAAGAAAAAAATAACCATATTTCAGACTTCCGATACGGGTTGAACTTTGAATTGGCCATATATCGAGATCCAAAAAGAAAGTTTGCGTTCTGTAAAAAGTAAACTTACTCAGAATTGTCTCCTCTTTTGAATAAGACATAAACTAAAAATTTTCAAAAAATTTGAGGGAACGAGAAGTGGCTCATTTTTACAGAAAATGCCTTTTAAAAGGGGGGGGAAACTTTATATACGCATCGCCATAGGTCACAGGTTCCAGTGCTTTTCGGTAGTATCCTGGAACTGACATTTTTTCGCAATTTTAATTTACACACTCATTCGCAACCTTACGCTCAAAATGTAGCCCTGCTTCTTGCCGTCATTTTCAGCATACGGTTGTATAAAATCATGTAAATTGAAATCGCAATAAATCTCAGTTCCTATGTGTCATCATTTTGGCTAGTTTCCTTTAATTTTGGTAGTCATTGCCAAAATCGCAAAATTGAGGCAGTTGATGACAACAAATCAGTGCTGGAAATGGTTGCAATCGATTGCTCGATGATTTTCGGACCTAAAAGTCAAAAAACTTACTGAAAAAGTAAATTAAAACACCCCCAGAGGGACTAAAACTTTCGACAAAAGATGATACGTATATAAGTTTACCCCCCCCCCCCCTCCTTTAAAGACTTGCAGTACGTTTTGAGCGTTGAAAAGCCATCCGAATTAGTGTTGTGCATTTTCAATTTCTCTCGTCCTAGTCCTCGTGCTTCGTACCACAAATTTTTGAGCCTCGTACTTCGTACCGACTTTTTCAAATCGCTCGTACTCGTCTTCGTCCTCGTCTTTTTTTCGTCCTTTGTGTTTTTACTCGTACTTTGCTCATACTTTGTACTAAAAATAAAAATAAAATCATTTTTTATTGAAAAAAAAATAGACTTTTGCTTAAATGGTTATATATTTTGTTGTTAAATGACAACGGAACGCGAATTCCTCAATGTAATTTCAAGATTTGACTTTTTCATTAATAAAATGAAAAAATAGGTACATTGCGAATTTCTTCGGCCATTGTGAAGTGAGATCTCCGAAAAGGCTAGGTTTCAAATTTCTGGCTTTACTTTGCAACTATATTGCCACTGATAAAACAGGGGATCCTCTTTTTAAGGATGACGATGAAAAAAATCAACGCATTGTTGATGATCACCTCAAAAAACTAGTCAAAAATCAATCAGAGAAAAAAGAAAAACAAACGCTTGATTGAGAAAATCAAATTTGTTGATTAAAAAATTTGTTTAAATAGTAGGAACATTCGTAAAAACAAAGAATTTTGTTTAAAAAAAGTTTAAATAATGAAAATTTTAGCTAGAACGAGTCGTCTTTACCCTTCGTCTTCCGTCCTCGCCCTTCGTCCACGTCTTCGTCCTCATACGAAGACGAGGACGAAAGACGAGGACGAGTGCACAACACTGATCCGAATAAATGTGAAAATGGCACTAAAATTTTTTTTGTCAAAAAGTTTGAAATCCGGGCATTGTCAAATAAGGAGTGACAAAAAGAGTGCACGACCCTAGTAGCGAATACCCCCCCCCCAACGATTTTCACCTATTTTACTTAAGTAAAAAGTACCCAAATTTATGTCCCAGACCCAGGAAAATATGCGTGAACTCTTTATTAGTCCCAACTTCAGTACGCTGGCCTACCTCCAAGCCTAAGGGCTAAGCCTAAATTTGTTGTTTGCAAGGGTAGCTACAGCATTTTTTAAAGGTCGGATTCTCGGGGGGGGGGGGGGATGTGTATTCGCTACTAGCGCCGAGTGCACCTATTGGCACTTTTTATACTCCGTGAAACCGTTTCCTTGAAACCTTTTGTTTTTACCCAATTATTATTCTGAAAGTCGTCCAATTTGAATTCTTTCAACGGATTCATAAGTAAATCGATCCTGCTCTACAACTTTCTTCGTGATGTCAACATCGAATTTCGTCACCAAAATCGAGATACGGCATGGTTTCAAGGTAGTTTCAAGGGTTTCATGGGAAACCCTTGAAACCACCTTGAAACCACCTTGAAACCATGCCGTATCTCGATTTTGGTGACGAAATTCGATGTTGACATCACGAAGAAAGTTGTAGAGCAGGGTCGATTTACTTATGAATCCGTTGAAAGAATTCAAATTGGACGACTTTCAGAATAATAATTGGGTAAAAACAAAAAAGTTTCAAGGAAACGGTTTCACGGAGTATAAAAGTGCCATTAGGAATCGAATCTATGATATGAGAAATGATCATGTAGGCTATACCACTGCGCTACTTACTTGTGAAACAATGATACTGATCTGTAATATATCCTAAATCATAAATTTCTAATTTTCAAAAGTCAATATCTTGACGCAATCGAACCCGTAGCCGATTTGGAGGACGGCTTCGTATCCAGCTCTAATAGATCTATCTTTTGGTATATAACGTTCTTTGATAAGCCACGGTCGAGTCGTGCTTTTGCCGTGTTAGAAAAATCATATGTAGCAGACTAATTAATTAAAAATGTAACTGTTTTGGCTGTAACGATTTTTGGCAGAAACAATTTGGGCAAAAACAGGAGAGAGCCAATTATCCACACCTTTTACATTTGTCTTTCATACAAAAACTCTATTAGAAAATGGCTATAAGTGAAAACACCCGTCAAAATATGTAAATCTCCCGTCAAATTTATTTTTTACCCCGTCAAATTCAAATTTCAAACAAATTATGTGAATCTCCCGTCAAAATAGGCGTAGAGGCGTTAGGGCCTTTTTTTCCACTTTTTGGCGTTCTGCCCTATGTTATATTTTAGCCACTTAGGCCTTATTTTTTTAACTTAGGCTTAGGCTTAGGCTCAGGGTAGGCCAGCGCACGTTAGCCGGGACTAAAAAATGTCTTAAGAACCACAAAATGGCTTTAAAATAAAGCCTATGTGGCTAAAGTATAACATAGGGCAGAACGCCAAAAAGTGGAAAAAAAGGGCCTAAAGGCTACGACCCGTCAAAAGGCGTAGATATGTAAATATGTAAATCTGCCGTCAAATTTAAATTTTTAGTAAAATACTGCATTAAATTTCGTGGGAATTCAAATTTTCTAGTCAGAAAATAACTTGGATTGCTCAGAATCCCACCCCGGAATGGCCAGACGCCCCTGAAAGTTGGTTTTTTGGGGTTTACTAAAGGGGGAGTAAACTTTTTGCGAAAATTCGATTGAGCGGATCAGATTTCCAGTCAGATGCGCTAAATCGCTCAGAATTTCACCCTGAACCACTCAAAACCACCAAAAACCTGGAATTCTGAGCGATTTAGCGCATCTGACTGGAAATCTGATCCGCTCAATCGAATTTTCGCAAAAAGTTTACTCCCCTTTAGCAAACCCCAAAAAACCAACTTTCAGGGGCTTCTGGCCATTCCGGGGTGGGATTCTGAGCAATCCAAGTTATTTTCTGACTAGAAAATTTGAATTCCCACGAAATTTAATGCAGTATTTTACTAAAAATTTAAATTTGACGGAAGATTTACATAATTTGACGGGAGATTTACATATTTTGACGGGTGTTTTCAATTTGAGCCTTAGAAAATGATAAAAATTGTTTGAATTCCCGCGAGATGGGTGCTGTACAAAAGGTTTCATTTGGTTTGTTATTATTTAATTTTTTCTAACGCAAAGGCGATAAAGATTGTGATATTATTTTTAACTGGTGCTGTTCAAAAATAAACCTGGTTTTTTTTAGTTGTCGATTCAAATAATTCGTTGACCGCGCTATTTGTTCAAAGTGAAATGAGGTAAAGTTTGGAATTGTTATGTGAAAGAGGCTCAACTAAATATTACTTATTCAGCAATCTCCGTCTGCAGAAGCGCCTGGCTTCGGCTGTTCTCAAGTGCGGCAAAGGCAAGATTTGGCTTGATCCTAACGAAGTCAATGAGATCTCCAATGCAAACTCGCGCCAGAATATCCGACGTCTGGTGAAGGATGGTCTCATCATTCGTAAGCCTGGCAAGGTTCACTCTCGATTCCGTGCTCGCAAGACGCTCGAGGCTCGTCGTAAGGTGAGATATTTTTGATTATAAGGCTAAATTTGTAATGACATGTTCGCTGTTGGCTTGTTCCTCTATGGGGTTTAGGCTACAGCGTGGTGAAGCATCGGAGATTGCACATTGTAATGATCTGGTTCACCATGTCAGAAATAATAAAATGTGTGGTGCGCTTTGCACCCGTTTTGGTTCATATATTCCTTCTTCCGTTCTAGTTTCAATGAAACAGTGATTTTCGGGAAAAACCATATGGTCTACAACTAAAAATTATATGAAATGAATAATCTTTATCCTTTTTTTTGGTTACTAATTTTCTATTTCACTTTAGGGACGCCACATGGGTTTCGGTGAGTTATTTTTGAAACGTGCCAAGGTCATCTGTGTGGCTGAAATAAGGATTTGTGATTGATTTCAGGTAAGCGTCGTGGTACAAGAAATGCTAGAATGCCAGAGAAGGTAACTTTTGAGTGGTATATTGGCCGCAACTAAATTTACCTTTTATAGATTCTTTGGCTTCGCCGTATGCGTG
Organism: Ditylenchus dipsaci; assembly: GCA_004194705.1. Taxonomy (NCBI): domain Eukaryota; kingdom Metazoa; phylum Nematoda; class Chromadorea; order Rhabditida; family Anguinidae; genus Ditylenchus; species Ditylenchus dipsaci. The sequence continues at coordinate 21,213 of SADC01000383.1, forward strand.
TGCTTCGCCATTTGTTGAAGCGCTACCGTGATGCCAAGAAGATTGATAAGCATCTCTACCATGACCTGTACCTCAAGGCCAAAGGGTAGGATCACTGTGTCAGAGCTATACTTTCGAACTGACGTCTAATTTTCAGTAATGCTTTAAGAACAAGAGGAATCTGATGGAGTACATCTTCAAGAAGAAGTCCGAAAACACTCGCTCTAAGCAACTTGCGTAAGTCCTTGGCGTTATTTATCTGAGACGTTTAGTTCCACACATTTTATTTCAGGGAACAGGCCGAGGCTCGTCGTAACAAGAACAAGGAAACTCGCAAGCGCCGTGAAGAGCGCCTTGTCACCAAGCGTAAAGAGTTGCTACACAAGATTTCCGAAAGCGAGAAAGGTCCAAAGAAAGACGACAAATGAGCTTGAAGTGCTCTCAACCCATGGATCATTGTTTTGTTATTGTCTCGCGTTGTTGTTTGAATAAAAGAGGACCTGTTTTACTGTTAAAAAATTTAGTTTTTTATTGATTTTCGGAAAAGTGGCGTGACGGTTAATAATTTTTGGGAAGAAATATTAGGGATGAGTTTATTTTATATTGTGATTTTTCATATGAAATTTCAATTGTTAGCGGGTGCTAATCTATTTGCCATAGGCTAAGGTTCGTAATCATATGGGCAAATCTCATTTGGCACCAATTTCAAATATGCTAAATATTCAAACGCAGAAGTGGGCCTTTTTAGATTGATTTCCAGGTACTCTCCAAAATTGGAAACTATTTAATTCAAAGTGTTTAAAAACACGGTATCCTGCCCAAATATACACCGAAGTACCACCGCCCAGGTACCGCCACCTAAGTTATACCACTTCAGGGTGGTTTGGGTTACCCTTATATAGATAAAGTACTTTCCTAGCACGATACAGGTTTTTTTCAGCAAACTCGCTATTTTGGTATTATCAAACCTTGTGTAGGGCGGTCGGTGACAATTCACCCCCTCGCCGATTCACCCCTGTGACGATTCACTCACTCGTAGTAAAATGGGACGATTCACCCCCTCCCTATAAAAAGGACAATTCACCCCCTCTCGCTAAAATGGACGATTCATTCGCTCTTTTCGAAGTGTTGAATTTCAATGGCACGTAATTAAAGGATTTGAATTACATGCGCACCCATAGTTCGCGTATACAAATGTTTCGAATTTTTTGAATCATCAGAGCGCAGGGTTTATAGTACCAGATATCACATTTGATTTTTAGGATCTTCTTCAGCTAAATTATCTTCTGCCGGCTTGAGTTCAGAATCCACCCCCCCCCCCCACGGGACTGATCAGGTGGAGGAGATAACTTCATATTCGTGTTTCTCGACCCCGATTTCATGAGAAAGGCGCGCGTTTTTTTGGTTCTGAGAAAAAAATTTTTTTTCGAACCACAGGGGGGGGGGGTATCATGGTTTTTTAGTCAAAATTTGAAAAATTTAAATTGGCGCCTTTTGAATTTGAAAGGGATTAAGGGCTGTATAGGGAGGGGAAGGGAATAAAAGGGGGCACTAATCACACAAGAGTCACTAACAAGAAGATGTTGAACATAGTTTTGAATACTGGGGCTACCGCATAAATAAACTCTGGTATGCATGTTTTTTCATGCATCCAGGGTCACTTTCGAGTGATTTGTGTCTAAGGTATGTGGGTGTGCGCATCTCAACCCCAAGCAACAAGCCCCCTGCGCCCCCTTCGGGGCGCAGGAGGCTTGAGAGTTAGAGATGCGCGCACACACTTACCTTAGACATGATTCGAGAAGTAATCTTGACCATAAAATGCATATAGAGTCTTTTTTGCCACGGCCCAGTTGAAAAACATGGTGAGGCAGTCGAAGAATATAGATATTCAAATTTATAATGTTCTGCCATAAAAGTGGCCCCTTTTATTTCCTTCCCCTCCCAATACAGCCCTTATTCCCCTTTAAATTCAAAAGGCGCCAATTTAAATTTTTCAAATTTTGACTAAAAAACCATGATACCCCCCCCCCCTGTGGTTCGAAAAATTTTTTTTTTCTCAGAACCAAAAAAACGCGCGCTTTCTCATGAAATCGGGGTCGAGAAACACGAATATGAAGTTATCTCCTCCACTTGATCAGTCCCCGTGAGGGGGGGGGGATTCGTCACTGCAACCCTTCTGCCACCATGGGCTCAACAATATTTCTTTCTTCCATCAATTGGATGTTAGCTGAATTTATAAGAATTGCATCTCACGACCGACACGCAGTCACAAATAATGACAGCAAACACGACAACAGAGAAGAATAACTATAATGGATTTTCGGTAGCACCAGTTTCTTCCGATCGACGAATCACATTGCTGACTGTATGCCTTGCCACTTCGAATTGCTGCCCAATTCGCGCGAATCCAAGACCTTGATGACGAAGAAGAACGAAACCGGCGCGTAGTTCCCCTCCTTTGACTGCAGCAATATCTGCAAAATTGATAAAATTAATTTGATGAACCGACATCGAGCGTGCACGTAAAATATTAAAAAGGGAACGCCAGAAATTAAAAAAATGTCTACACCAATCCTCGCCCTCCAGAGTAAATAAGAGCATTTCAGGGGACCTGTCTATCAGAGAGAATACGGTATTCTTGCTATTTTATGAGATAAACGTACACGAAAACACACATGACTGCACAAAAAACAATAATGAAATTAAAATTTCAAAAGCTTGGCGTTTTCTTAAGACGTTTGGTGATTTTCGGGACATTTGTCCCGCCAACCAGTGTTTCCAAAAAACAGAACACAGAATTAACCACAGAATTTTAAAAGTGCTCGTAATTGTGTTTTTTGTATGGTATTTTTGCTAATTTTTTGTGCGTTTTGTTCAGCGTTAAAATTTGCGCTAGGGGACCATACGCGTTCCGCAAATTTTCCACAAAAACAGCAAGAAAGTTTGACTTTTGTCTTGAAAAAGTCAAAAACAGAATTCTGTTTTCTGTTTTTGACTTTTTCAAGACAAAAGTCAAATATTTCTTGCTGTTTTTGTGGAAAATTTGCGGAACGCGTATGGTACCCTACCGCAACTTTTAACGCTGAACAAAACGCACAAAAAATTAGCAAAAATACCATACAAAAAACACAATTACGAGCACTTTTAAAAATCTGTGGTTAATTCTGTGTTCTGTTTTTTGAAACACTGCCGCCAACCACCGAACGTCTACGCACCATAAAGTTTCCTCCCCCTTTAAAGGCCATTGCCGTCTCCGTCAACGGTTGTCGCCCGCCAATTAAAAATTTTTTTTACGAATTTTTGAACTTGGTTTCTAAGAAAACTATACCTAAAATTAAATTCTAGGCCTTGTTTTGTTAGAAACCAAGCTGAAAAATCGGTATAGAATTTTAATTATTGGGCAAAAAAATTTGAATTGGCGGGGGACATTTCAAAACAGGTGGCAATGGCCCTTTAAATGCGAATTTTTTTCAAATTTCAAATAATTTTTGTCTCGAACGAAATTTGAAATTTGAAATAAAGGGCAGTTTCTCGAGTGAATCGACCATGCTGAACACTTATCCAATGTCAGAAATTCAGGTTTCATTAGCGAAATCAAATTTTTAGGTCAAGATGCTTGCTGGAACATAATTTTGAACGTTTACTTAACACTCTAAAATACTTGTTTTTGAGTATTTTAAAGCACTATCTGGTGCAGTTTTCCTCTCTCTGTTGAATGGTTCCAACCGTCAACTAAAAAACGGCGTTTTCACACTTTTTTCGTGCATCTTTTAAATGAACGTTATGAAAACGAAAATCGTGACTTGGTTGCTTCACAAGAGCAACTGACTACCATATAATACGCCTCAATTTAAACTTTTTTATTTATTATTATTTGGCTCAGGGTGAGTGCGTGTTTGTCCTGAGTCAGATTTTGCAACGTCGATGACTGTGCGTTGATAACTGTAGAATTTCTCGTATAATATACTGACTTAGGATGAACACGTGCTCATTCTGAGTCAGATTTCGCACCATGAGAAAATTTTGACTAAAATTATTTCTAAAAGGGCAAAAGTCAGAAATAAAAAAAATAGATTGTTTTGAGGCGTGTTATATAGTAATTTTTCGTTTTTTTTTCAGATTTTGCGTTAATTTTTTTCACCATCGTGTTCAGCATGAAATTCTGCACAAGAATATACCTTCAGGACCTACGGCCTTTCCCGTGTTTATCTTGTTGTGCAAAAATGTGATTTCGGGTCACTTTTCAAAAAATCCGAGTATGGGGGACTAAAGAAGGGCCTGTCTCTTCTCTCTAATGAAGTGTGGGAAGCTTTAGAAAATAATATTAGTTTTTACAAAAAATACACTCTTTTTTCAACACAGTTTATTTTCTAAAAAATACAGTGATTAAAAAATTACGCAAGAAATTTATGGAAAAATCTTGCCAAAATTCTGTTGTTTCTTAAAGGAGGGGTGAAAGCAGTGTTCTCAATAGTCAGAGGCAGAATGGAAAGTCAGAACGAAATTCAAAAATTCTGACAGTCAAAAAGCGCGGGAAATTATTCTGACTGTCAGAAATGAGAGTCAGAAAAAAAATTGATCAGATCACGCTGTTTTCCCTGTCGGATCGTCATATCTGAAAGTCAGAAAGAGTCTGACAGCCAGAATAATTTCTCGCGCTTACTGACTGTCAGAATTTTTAAATTTCATTCTGACTTTCCATTCTGCCTCTGACTATTGAGAACACTGGGTGAAAGCTGTTAAGGAGATAGTCTTGACACGAAAGGATTAATCCGAATTTTGTGTTTTTAAAATGTGTTTTAGAGCCATATTTTGTCTACAACTCGGTGTTGCAATGTCAGATAAACTTGTACAGAATTAAAAGTTACACCATCAATATCATAATTTCTCAATTTGTTCAAAAACGCCCTAAAACGGAAATGGAAAAGGTAGAAAACCTATCTAAAAAGGGTTCATTAGCTTTCCATTAATTTGATTTTTTGGGGCATTTTTTGAAAGAATTCAGAAATTCTTATATTGATGATGCTAATGCAACTTTTAGTTCTGCACGACTTTGTTTAAGATCGAAACACCGAGTTGTTGACATAAAATGGCTCTAAAACCATATTTAAAAAAATACAAAGCTTGGATTAATCCTTTCGTGTCGATTCTATCTCCTTAACAGCCTTCACCCCTCCTTTAAAATCGATCTCAAATTACCCGAATACTCCACCAAAACATAACTCTTTTGCTCTTTCCTAGCACATAAACAATACAAATAACAGAAAGTAAAAAATAGAGAGATTAATAAAAAAAACAGTTAGCTGACTACTACTATACAGGCATTTATACAAGCAGGCCATTCAAACAGTTTAACCATTAAATTGCGGCAATTTTATGACTGACTTTCAAAAATATCGGTCGAAGTTAGTAGATTTCGTAAATTCGTTGATAAGTGTGGAATATCTTTATGGCCCCAAAGCTGCTGAGGTCTGCTCAACATTACGACAGCCATATGGGTATTCTCGAGGACAAAAAGGTTGATGATAGTTAGGTACGTATATTAAAGCATAATAAGTTTTCTGGCCGCTTAGTCTTTGGCTCTGAATTAGAAGTTTTTTTGAATTTACAGGGTTATTAAAATATTTGAAGCCTTTTCTTTTAGCATTACTTTTTTTGTGATCGCATTTCGAAATTCTGTAAGCACAGATCGGATCGATTTGAAAAGCGATTTATTTGGTACATTATGCCAAAAACGCGATTTTCGCTCCCCCTGTGGTTTGGGCCTTTCCCCTCCAAAGACCATCTACAGACCAGGACCCAAACCAAAGGGGGACCAAGCGAACATCGTGTCTTTGGCATAATGTACCAAATAAATCGCTTTTCAAATCGATCCGATCTGTGCTTACAGAATTTCGAAATGCGATCACAAAAAAAGTAATGCTAAAAAGAAAAGGCTTAAAATATTTGAATAACCGTGTATATCGTAAACTCAAAAAGCCTAAAATCGGGGCTCTAAGCATGGAGGAGTAAAATTTTACCTTAAAATATGCAATTTTTACCAAAATTTTTAAGAAGTAGTCTAAAAATGCCGCGAGTTGGTGACTGTCCATATTTACGTGAGATTTTGTCTAGAAATTAATGGAAAGAATCATGCACTGGTTCTAAGGATGAAATTGCACTTATTTTATAGCTATATTTTTAAAGTATAGTGAACACATGTTTCTTTAAACAAAAGCCTTATTTAAGGCCATTGAAGACGGGTTTACTGTCCCCTAGCATAGACATGGAATACATGGAGTATTGCTGTTCCCCAGTTATCTCTCGGTCCACTTCGAGGAAGGGAGGCAACACAAAACTTGGGTCATCTTTTGGTATTGTAGTATACGTCTCCAGGATCATGAGATGCTGCCCATGGCAGGCTGGTGGCAGTGGCTCCACAAATATGTCCAGATTGAAGTACTGAAATAGTTAGCAAGTATTGAAAAGTCAACCCAAGTACTTCGAAAAAGTATGATTTCTCACTATATTTAGCTCAATTTTCAATGTTTTTTGACCAATTTTAATATTTATTGACTGTACAGGGTGGCGCGAGAAATTACCTCCGACTTCGAACGGCAACTTTTTGTTCTGACGCGATTTCGAAAAACGGTTTTTTTCATTTAGCTTTCCTTGAGCCCCAAATTCATTTGGTATATAAAGTCAAAAATACCTTTGAACCCACAAGTCGATTCACACCTAAATCTGATTCACGTGTGAGTTCACACTTCAACCTGATTCACATGTAGATTCACGTCTGAATCTTATTGACATGTCAATTCACGCCTCTTTGAATTCTCATGTCAATCATATTGACGCCTGATTTTACGTGTCAATCAGGTGTACGCCTGAATTCACCCAAATTATCCCGTCACCACCCCTACAACATTATCACATTACTTCTACAGAAAATGCCATAGTCTGGCACAGCTTTTGGCAAGAAGTTTAACGAAATAGCTATTTTGAAATCAGTATTAACTACCACCATCAAAAATTATATAAAAATGTTACCAATGAAAAAATGGTGCATCGAAAAAAGAATCGGGTAAAATTTTTACCTTGATGCCTCTAAGGGTAAAAATCCGACCCGCAGCTGTGGGTGAAACTACCACTTACTCGATTCTTATATTACGGGTAAAAAATTACCTTCAGCTGCGAGTAACTTTACCGGGTTATTTTACCAGATATTCAGGGTAGCTCTGATCTTACCAGTACCTGGTAAATTTACTCGCAGCTGAGGGTAACTTTACCGGGTTCTCTGTCTTATCTTACCGGCCAGAGTCATGGTAATATCAAGGATCCACTGGGGTCAAGGCTAATCAAACAAAATACCTCATTTCCAAAGTTGAAACAGCGTCGTTTCTTATGGAGAGTCACTCTGCTCTTGTCCTTCATAGCCAAATAACGATTGTATTCACGCACATTTAGCTGCATTCGTGTTTCAATTGGTTCAGCTGAAATAGTTGATATGTGAAAGTGGGGTCCACTATTCCCACAATTTCCAGACTCACATCCGTCTTTCATGAAACGTCTATTGGTGAGTGTATATGTGGACCTGTTGTTTTGGCATCTGGCTCTAATCCGCACCTGCAATACCAATGCAGTGCAAACAATGGACAAAAAGTGATTTTTTTAAATTTTACCTGAATGTCCGGTCGACCTACCAGCAAATAGTCATGTCGGACACTGAACTCCTCATACTTGGGGAACTGTGACTCATCGAAGCCTTTGATGAGCCATTTGCGTTTTCTAAAGTCAATCTTATTAATTTAACTAACTCTCACACTCCACACTTACTTGCTGTTCTTGGAGAGTCTGTCTTGGTCGGGCAAGCCCAGTCTGTCGCAAACCACTTGAATCAGGCGCAAGATCTTGTCGTTGAAGGTGATGCAATCGCGGTTGTCCACCACATCCACGTAGGGATGACCCACCCAGGCCTGCAAATTAGAACACACAGTTAATGTTAGGTTGATGTCGTTTCAAAATATAGGCTGGGCACAGAATTACAAAAAATCGCTTTTTAAAGTTTGACTTGGTCTGAAATGCAAAAAATTTGACGAAATCTTGACTCATCACGTTTTTCCTCGACATTTACGGCTGGAAAAATAATGCTTACACTTTTGGTTGTTTTGTCCTGTTCGATGGCCTGCTTGATTCCTTCCGAACGAGCACTATTGTTTTTTGAGAGTGTAGTAGGCTTCTGCTCCATCTGCTGCTGTCACCATGTGAACTACCTAGAATTTTCATTGAGCAACTGATGGAATTAATATGTTTGAGTATGTAAAAGCACCTGATTGTAGCGGTTTCCCGCAAGTCAAAGATATTGAGACCAGCATCTTTGAGCACTCTCTCCCAGCCTTCACAATCCATATAGGCGCTTGGATCCATTGCACCTAGAATTTAATTTTTTTATGAAATCACAGTCCACTGTATAGACTTTTTTGAAAAATGCTGATTATCATGTAATTTGTGACGGCATACTGAAAAAATTCCAGTATCTATTCTCAGTACTCCTTCCGTTGGTTTATTCCTCTTATAGTTGTTAGAATATCATAAAAAAAACCTTTGGAATCCAAATTTATAAGCTGTTTTTTCAAATTTCGCGTTTTCCAACTGAGATATGTACAAAAATAAAAATAAAAATTCGTATCAAAAAATGGAAAAGTAACTTCACATGCACATCTGTGCAAAATTTATCTATAGAAACCTTGAACTTTCAACCGGGAATAGAGGCTAGAAGACAAAATAATTCCAGGGTGGGAGCCAGAGGACAATATTTGGAGTCCTGGTCAAAATCATAGTTACTCACCTCTATCACAAATGATCAATACATTGCGGTCTTTGATAAGCTCGGCTTGGTTGAAAAATACCTGTAAAACTTTCATTTCGGATCAAATGAAAGCAATGCAGACAAGAAAAAAAACCTTCTCAATCTGCAATAATGTGAGCAATAAGTCTTTTTGGAATTCGTAGGTTTGTGGTGCACTAAGCTCAGTGAATTTGACACCTCCTCTTAGCAAAACAGTGGCTGCTTCTGGCACAGTGAAAACCTGAAGAACACCCAATTCACAATCATAAAACCGAAACAAGTGTTTAAAAAGTCACTTTCCAGCCCATATTTTCAAAAAAAGTGGCCAGTCGATCCTAAATATTAGGTCCACAGTTAATATTTTTAAAGGATATTTTTCGTCAATAGCAAGGATACCTACCTGTCCAGTCGTTTTCCCACCACATGGACCTAAAATATGATAGGTTATAAACATTTTATTGCTGCGCGTACTAAGTTGCAGAAATTCTGAAAATCGTGAGTTCACCTCCTTTTGACGCTGTATTTTGAGGTTCTTCCTCATTATTGGAAAAAAGTACAATAATTTATCATTTACTTTTCCATATTTTGAGAGATCGGAATGTGCTTCATACATTTTTTAATATATTATGTTCCGATTATGTTCTTCAATGAAATTTTTATTTACGATTTGACACCCAAGATTCCTCAGCTTTATTTTAATAAAGAAACCTAGCCATTCGACTAATTCATCGTAATATAAGAGAACCCCCTAAATTGAAAATCGTGTACTTGGCGTTGCGAGCTCAATATTTAAATGCCTGAAAATGTTATAAAATGCTTTTTTGATGTTGATTATGGTAATCATTGCGGTTGTCGTCCGGCCGAAATTTTCGGCCGACCGACAACCTTAGTGAATATGGTAACCAATTTATTTAGGGTGCATTATAGAGGAGCTTTACTTAGTCTGTATTCTGTAAAATATAGTTAAAATTTTTGAAAATTGAAACTAGTACGTGTGGTTTAAAAACTTATCGATTTTTTAAAATATTTGTGCAAAACTTTTAAAAGTTCGATTAATGGGTAAAAACCACGGCCGAAAAATTCACAGATTACTAGGCCTAAAATTTGGACTCATGATTTCCAGAATTCCTGCCTCAATCCAAGCTGGTCAAACGCATTACCTCCCGTCAAAACTAGCTTGTAGACTCTGGGGGACTTGGATGGATCCGCTTCCGTAGCCATTTGAATTAGGTCCGACCTAAGTTGATTGCTGGAAATGGAGGCTTTGCGGAAGTCGTAGGCGCTTGCAATGTTACACTCCTCGGCACCCGATGAGTAGTCGGAGGTGGGCAAGTTGTCGGCACAACAATTCTTTGACTGGCTGGAAGTGCAATGGCACAAGTAGGCAAGATTCTGCTGTTCCTCTTTTGACCGCTTGTTATTGTTGCTGTCAATTTGCAACGGCTCCAACCCTAAATTTGGTGAATTAGTCAAGATCGAGGCCAAAACAGTGGGTTTTTGATGGCTTTTAAAAATGGGTAAAACTTGTTTGCGCAAAATTTACTTTTTCGTCTCAAATTTCCTTCCTTTCGCCTCAGATTTAGCCAAAAACACAAAACATTTTTTAAATTGTTTATCCGTCCTGTGTTTTTGGCTACATCTGGGACGAAAAAAGTAAATTTGGGACAAAAAAGATAATTTGTGGAAAAAAGATAATTCGAGACAAAAAAAGTTCAACCCTTTTAAATTAATGAAATTGAAAAACAAATTTTGGCTAGACTGTGATACAGCATCTATCAGATGACTCAAGCTTGTTTAGTAGGAGCCGAATTTCGACGAAATCAAAAGCGAAAGCGAGGAGAGCTAACAACAAAACATGGGACAAGGAATAGGAGAAGATTGGCCAGACAGACGAAATGCCAGCCTTTTTGCTTGCTTAGCCCCATGGTTTTGCATTTGAAAAAGCTTTTGCATGGCAAAAAGGAAAAATGTAATTTGCGAAATGTGAAAAGAGAATTTTTTGTGTGTTAGAAATATAATACTAGATTACAATTTTGACGATTTTTACTTACTGATTTTGGGTGGTTGGATAAGTTTTTTGATCGAACAGTCGAATTCCTTAATAACAAACACCAGGAATAGGACAAAATTTCCGATGTTTAGTTTTTTTTGCTCCGATCTTTGAAAAGCGGATTTTCAGGAAATTTTGGAAAAATTTCACATTTAAGAAATTTATTATTTAAAATATATGGGCCAACATGCCTAAAAGTTTCTGTGATTTTTTAAAACGATGCTGCTGTTTTCTTCACATGTTCCGAATTTAAATGCAAACTTCTAATTGTAGCCACGGGTATGCGCCTTTTAGCAAGTTATCCTTGAATTTGTAGATCTTTTTATTTGCTACAAATTAAGTTGTAAACGGTCTAAGAGTAGTTTTTAAAAGTTGGTCAAACAAATAATGACAAAAACACAATTTTGAATTAGGGGTGTGATGATGGTCTCATAATTGAAGAGTGTACAATTATTATTTTTTGACAAATTAAGACACTCAGATTTGATTCCGCCTATGATCATAACAGAGGTTTGTATTTAATATTTGCCGCAGAATTCTGAATTTTGGCCGTTGAATTATAGATTGGGATTTATGCTATAATCGGTCAAAGTTATGTTTTGACCACTTTTTCAGATGTTCTTGTGCCTGAAACATGCAAAAACATGTTTTGAGGATACGAACGTACTTTTTTAAGAAAAAATTGACCAATTTTTGACTATTGGTTTCTCAAGACAAAAAGTCAAATTTTGGCTAAAAAAGTTTTCAAAAAAATGACCTGAAACATGCTTTCAAGTTTAGAAACATCTAAAAAAGTTAAAACGTGATATCGAGCACATACAGGATAAATTGCCAAACTTCCGGATTCTACGGCCAAAACAATCCAGGTTAAAAATAAAATACAACCCTGTATACGATTTATTTTTTAATAGACTAAGCAATTTTTTTCACATTTCCATCTTATAATTTTACATATTTTTTATTTTGACTGGACTTTGGAATCTTCATTTATCTATTTGAATAGTTGTGCAAAACACGAGAAACCATTTTTTTCTGGCAAAAAAGCCATTTCAAACACACACACAGGAATTTGAAGCAAAGATCAAAAAAAAGGAAGAAAAAAAGATGTGTCTTAAAGTATGATTTATATTTTTTCTTATTTGTTCAAGCCTGACATTTCATTCAGCAAAATAGCTATAAGTGATGGGAAATGGATGAGGTCAGAAGCTAGCAGATCCTCCTAGTAAAAAAGAAGAGGCACTCAACAAAAAGAGCAACAGGAAATGCGATTTAGCATCAGACATAAAGATTATCCAACCACAAGCCTTGGGTTGCTAGTGACAACCGCTGCTTGTTCTCAGAAAAAATATCTGAATAATGAAAGTTATTGTTGTGGATTATTCACCTATTTTGTTATTACATTATATTTTTCGGTCTTTTGGCATGAAAAATATTTTTGTCGGTATTTGTGACTCAGAAATTTGATGAAAAAAAAATTTTTTTTTTGGAATCGATGTAGATCTCAAACAATTTGAACGGTCGGGGCGAGTCGGGGGGGGGGGGGGGAAGGGGGTCGAAGGGGTGTATGATTTGTCTTGGTCTCTCTGATTGCCAAAATATTTAAACGTTTTTCGATTTGAGACTAAATTCTATGTCTATTTCCGAATTTCAGGCCCTAGCCTCATAAATCTCCAAGTTCACTTAGGATACTGCAAAGCCTTCGAAAATTGTGAAAACACGTATATATAAAAAACGTAAATAATCACGACCACAAAATTTAAAAAAATACGACTGTTAGTAAAAAATGCATGCTACCTCCCGGATATGAACTTATGATCACAAAAAAACTACCCAAAGTGCCTTGGTCCCCCTGTGGTTTTGGGGAAGTTTTAGCTGGCCATAAATTTTTTAAGGTGAGACAGCCCTGAAATTTTGAGAATTTGTTTTAGACTTAATCAACCGTTCCGCATTGAATGGCGTTCACATACTTTTAATACGAATGGCGGAAGAAGATGTCTAATTTTTTCAGCATACAACAGACAAAATTTAGTGCTATAGAAAAGGAGAACAGAGAGAAATTAACTGGATCGAAAATACTAGGATTGTGGAATTGACTAAACATGCCTTCAGGATTGGAACCAATTGCTGGTGTCTCATCTACATCATTTGTGTTTTTCGCTGCGATAGGTCATGCATAACCGTTCAAATACAACAAGAATATGGTGTGAAAGACAAAAGCATGAAACATTTTGACAGTAAACTGTTAACACCATCAATCATTTTATTTTTAACTCAAAAGATAAAAAAACAGCTGTCAGAAAGACAAAGTTTTATTTTCTCAAATCTTCCAAGCCGTTTACTTGCACCAACCAAAAACAAAGAGAGTATTTTTAAGGTACAGATAGGCCAATCACTGATCGTACAATTTTTTATTAAAAAAACGGGTAGCAGCTATAGATGATTGCACTAAATACGTGGAAAATATGTGTTTATCAATGTTGTGACTGGTTGCAGGAAATATGTTTTATACCGTTAGAATCAGTTTTAATATTATAGTATTTGTAAAAAAACCTATTTCTTATAAAAACTCGATAGTTTTTTCGGCGCTACCGGAGTATACCCCCCCCCCAAATGAAATTTTTTAAAGTGTTTCCAAACACCCTATATCGACCTAAAATTGCCTCAGAAGCTCGAAAAAGGCATTATTTTTGTGTTCTAGTCAATAAAAAATTGAGTTTTGGGACCACCCAAATATACCTATTTTGACCGTTTTTGAAGGTATTTAGGGCTATTTCAGGGTGAAAACGTTCAGAAATAGACCAATTTAGTGTAAAAAGGAAGATGTTGAACATAGTTTTGTTAGCTGGGGCCTACCGCATGAATAAACTCTGGTATGCATACATTTTTTATGCATACCAGAGTCACTTTCGAGTGATTTGCGAAGATATGTGGGTGTGCGCATCTCTAACCAACCAAGCCCCTGCGCCCCCTTCGGGGGCGCAGGGGCTTGGTTGATTAGAGATGCGCGCACTCACTTACCTTAGACATAATTCCGAGCAAGACTCTCGAACAAAAATGCATTCAGAGGGTTTTTTTTGCTCCAGTGACCAAAAAATGCCAAACAGGCAAATGGTCGAAATTTAAAAATGTCCAAAACTCAATTTTTTATTAACCAGAACTCAAAAATAATGTCTTTTTTGAACTCCCGAGGCAATTTTGGGTCGATATAGGGTGTTTAAAAACACTTTAAAAAAAATTTCATTTGGGGGGGGGGGGTATACTCCGGTAGGGTCGTTTTTTCTTATGTGTCGGAATTGGCATTTTTGGCTCATGCTAACACATTTTTGTAGCGTTTGTACAAACGAAAAATTAAATATTTTCTAGTGTCTTTACTATTCAACACAAAAGCTTTAACAAATGATGATAGCGACAATTTGAGCCATAAAAATTACTCAGAGAAAAAGCTAAAAAAAAGTTATTGCCATAATAAAAAAAAGATTTTAATGAAAATAAAACATAAAAATGTTTCTTTTCCAAATGTTTACTGATGTAAAGAAAATCCAGGCAAAAAACTGTTTCTGATAGCAGTTTTGAGTCTGCAACAAAAAAGTAGCGCAAACATGAAAAATCACCCACCATTCCTTGCGGTCAAACTTCTGTTGGGATGGTGATCAAAGGGTAGGCCGAGCATGCCTAAAACCAACAAATATACTGACATAATTTTTATGAGCAATCACCAAATACATCATAAAACACACAACTACAGTGATAAGACTTATTTGTAAAACAAGTATGGATGAAAATAAACACAGGTAACCAGTCTTATATTACGACTTGTTTATTACTTCAACATGGTATGATAATCCACTACCAAATATTTAGCAAAATATATAAGTTCTGTTTGTCTTAATCGAAAAATCAAGCAGTTTCTTGAAATTTCGCCCCCAAATAAATTTCTGAGGACACATAAAAACCGTGGGAAGGTAAAAATTGTTGCTTTGCAAAAACACAAAAATTCTTAAAAATTGGCTAAAATAGCAATACATAGCAAAATAAACAGAAAAAAACAAAAAACTGAGCTTTGAGAATGGGTGGAATAAGCGAAGCCATATAAACTGATTTTCGATTAGCCAAAAGGAAGTTAACAACAAAGGTCAGCTGTATTAGTCATTTACACACATGTATTCACTACGACTTCCAGGTGCTTCTTTTGGTCTGGATGAATCTTTAATGTTTTTTTATATTTCAAAAGATAATAATTTTTATGGATAAAAGCAAAGCAAAAAAAAATTGAGAAAAAATAAAAAGTTTCTATCTGAAATTGCAGAAAACACAGCCATTAAAAAATAGTGTATTCAAGGCCAATCTGTTGTCAATGAACATTTTTCCTATCCGTTTGTTTTTTTAGCAAGATAAAATCAAAAAGTTTCAATGGATTTTAATTTGCAGCAAAAAACAGCGAAAAACAATTAAACAAAAAATATAAGATCAAATAAAAATGTACGTGTATTCTTCTAGTAGGAGTCAAACCTGAGATTTCTAATAGGCCGACTTATCAGAAGCATGGTGAGGAAATTTTGTAAGGATTTTTTTTTACTTTTTTTTTGGTAGCAGAAGTATGTTGTTGTTGATCATTCCTCATTTCAGATAATTCATCGTGAAATGGAGAATATTGGGAAATCTTCAAGTGAACAACTTGGAGCCACAAAAGACAAAATGTACCAATACCGCAAATCGGCACTATTCTTGTTGGTACCCCCCAAATCATAGGATTTTTTTTTTAATTTTTAAGCTATTTTTTGAATTTTTTTGAACTGAAAATCATTATTAATGCTTTTTCTCATGGTATGTTTGTAAACGCTAACATTTTATTTCATTTTTCTAAATCTTTTTTTCCTGGACACTGTCTAGTTGTAAAAAGCAAATTCTTAGATTGAAGCCATTTGATAAATTGGTCATCAGAAAAAGCCAAAACTTAATAAAGAAGCTTCGTATTGAATCCTTTTAACTCGTCCATGCTAAATTAACCACACCATTGTTCAATAAAAAGCATTAATAATGATTTTCAGTTCAAAAAAGTTCAAAAAATAGCTTAAAAAATTTAAAAAAAATCCTATGATTTGGGGGGGGGAGTACCAACAAGAATAGTGCCCGCAAATCATTTATTGAAGTACCATCACCGTTTACAAGGCGAATTTACAAGGCAGCTCTTTTACTTAGAAAATGTTGAAAATATTACTTATTAAATTAACATGCCCGTGCATTTCAAAAAAAAGGCGGGCACCAGAATTTTTTTCAAATCCTACAATTTTTCACTCAGTAGAGCTGATATTTTTAGAACTGTTTATCACGTTTACTAAACTACCGCAAGCTCTACTATTTACGCTTTTAAAATTTTCTATAAGGAAAATAAAATATTATTTAAAAAAATACAATTGTCAACCTCAAGAAGTGGCTGACAACTTAAAACTGGCAAAAAGGAAGTTTTTTTATACCAAGCCAACTAATTCGGTCAAAGACTAGACACACAAATGCACAAAACAAATAAAAATAGTCAACAAATCAACTACTACTTCCAACAAAAAACCTTTTAAATCAACTAAAAAACACTTCTGAACAGCCGTTTTAATCACTTCCAATTCATGCGCGAACGAGCAAATTAACAAAAACTTCAAGACTGTCTAAACCATGTTTTTTTAAGAACAGCCTTTAAAAAAAACAGGGTGGTGACAAGACGCAATTATAGTAATTGGTTAGAGAAAAGAAGAGGATTTTAATTAAATCCTCTTACCAATTTGCTCATCTCAAACCAATGATTTTCAAGGTATTCGCAGGAGAGGCAGTAATTATGGTCTTTTTGTGTCTGCTTAAACGCCTCTTAAAATGTTGGAAAAGGTGTTTTTTTAATTTGTTTAAAGTTAATAAATTTTAATTTTTTTTAGTTTTTAATTTTTACGACACATGCGTCCTTGAAATTTTCTGTTATGGATTTGTGTTATGCCCAGGGCTCCGAACTCAAAATTTTCAAATAAAGGACATATTTTTATAATAAAGGACATTTGGTCAAAAAGGGTCATTTTATCCGGTGCTTACTGGGTATTAAGTACCGAAAATAACGTTTTCGACGTAAAGTCTCGAAGATTCTAAAGATTGTGGGTCTCTTTGAATTCAGTTGAGCATCACTGAAAGATGCGAGTGCGAAAAGTGCAAATTTGATCAAACTTGAGTGCTGCATCTCACTTTTGTGGAAGTTTTTTTTATAGCAAATATGCTTCGGTTGATACTATCAAAATTGTTGTTGACTCTTACTCTTACAATTTTTTCATCAATAAGTAGGCAAAATTTGATGAAAGGTGAAATTTCGAATGTGAAAACTCATTGAGGAAAAAGTGCCAAATAAAAAACTTGTCACAGAGGAAATAAAAAGATCCAGAAAAATTACAAAGACATGCTTTTTGAAGTAGAATTGAATCAATATATTTGATTTGTGTTGGAAACAAGCAACACACACACACACAAAACAACTGTCGTTTAGGTCAAGCTAGACTTTGCTAGTTAGTTGATAAAAAAAATGACGTTTATTTTAAAGAAAAAATATCTGTAAACGGAAAAAAAGTTTGTGCCCCTCCCGTGTCATCAACTTTTGGCCCTATATGCATTTGCGCAATATGAATGCAGTCAAACCTCTTCTCAACGAAACCTCTGGGACCGCACAAGAGTGCACAAAATGAGCGCAAAAATTAAACAAAGTCACTCATAAATTACAGTAGAAGAGATAGAACAAGCACTTTCCCCGGAGTTGAAATTTGAAGCATACCTGGTTTGGCATAGGGTTATGATCTTATATTCCGCTGCATATATTTCGCCACAGGCATTTCGCAGCAATTTGAATTCGCGCAACCTAACGAAAAATAGGCAAAAATTTCCATTAAATTCTGAATTTGCGGTGTTTCAAAAGTCATAGAATAAACATAGCTATAAACACACGCCATAAACATAGCTATGAGTGACATAGTGAAGGGCAGAGTCATAGTCATTGGCATAATTTTTGGTTTCCTCAGGGGTAGGATTTTAGTATTATTTCGGAACTGACGTTTTTTTGCAATTTCAATTCACATGATCATTTACAACCATATGCTGAAAATGACTACAGGAAGCAGAGCTACATTTTGAGTATAAGGTTGAAAATGATCATGTAAATAAACATTGCAAAAACGTCATTTCCAGGATACTACCGAAAAGTTCTGGGATAGTCCTGGAGAGGATGTCATGGAATTGGACATCGTAGAAAGTTTTTCAAATTCTACCTCCAACTTTGCGTTACCTTTTTCTATGTATGATAGCTCAAATAAAATCCCAGAACCATGGGTACATTTTCGTATAAAAGCGTGTGACTTGTATAAAAAAAGTCAAAAAATAACAGCCAAACCAGTCAACGAAAAGCCCTCAAAACCATCAATTTTCGAAAATCTAGCCTATTGAAGCCTGCACATAAGCTCCATTGAGTGTGAAATCCTGCGCTAATCATCTTGTTGGATATTCAAAAGTGTGAGGATCATTTTGACACCACACTTGTAAATAAAAGGTGATAAAATGAGGTTTGCACCCAGCTGTAGCCAAACCTGTGACCTAGGTCGTTTCCCACCATAAAGCTCAAATCTTTTCGCACTTTGATTTTGGCGCAATCTGCATTTGCACAACTTGAAGTTTGCGCAATTTGAACTTGCGCAGTTTGAAATCGTTCGCTGCCCGATTTTTTTCTTTGTTCACCGCGCAAATTGCGATTATTTTTTTGCGATGTTATTTATGTCGTCGGGAAAAAACGGTGTAATTAGTTCATAAGTGGTTTTTCGAAAATTGCGGGAGCTCATACTGAAAAATGGCTATAATCAAAAGGGAAAAACTTTCTGGCTGCCTGTTCACATACTTTTCTCGCTGTCCGCCGACAATATTGAAATTTCACACACTGAACCGAGCATGGCGAACATTTTTCAAATAGGTCTTTAAATTACATCGGTAAGACCGCTTGGGTGGTTCTTGTTAGTCGATTTGAATGAATTTCTTAAACTCCCTTGCAAACTCTGGCTTGAACCGGCTCTTGCGTTTCGGATTAGTTGGATTAGTCATTGCAGCAGCTCAAAAAGACAAATGCTAAAATAACAGAGCAAAAAGACAAAAAAGGAAAGAAGACAAATGAAAGTTTGGACAAAAAGGAGCATCGCAGGCGAAAATTTAAAAAATTCGAAGTGTTTTCTTTGATTTTTGATTCGTTATCGAACTTTTGTCTCGACAGGAAAAGTGCCGATTTCGACACCCCGTATCCCCTCTAAAATAGTCGATTCAAAACATAAAACATATTAAAATAAAACCAGAATCGTCCACCGGTGACCAGGCTTTCAGCCTACTTCTTCAATTCTCTCGAAAAGAGGTGAACCGCAGTCTTATCTCTGATCTAACACTTGTATCTGATGCAGTTTTTCATGCTCTATCACACGATAGTTTTTTTTCACGAAATGCCTAAAATTTTGAGAAAATTACGAAACCAAGTGACAGCCATCTAAATTTTTGCTTAAACGTGCCCAACTACCGCCCTCCCCCCTGCGTACGCTCCTGACGGGGTGATTCTACTATTAGAGTAAATACGGTAAGTGTTTCAGTGAAACTGATGCTCCGAAAAACAGTACTATTGGGTTTAACCTGCCATTGCTTAAGCCTGAATGTGATAGATCACCGAAAAATGATCTAAAAAAGCCCTAAAAAGATCATATACGTTTGATTAGTTGAAGCCAAAATTTTTCAGAAAAGTTCAAATTTTTTGATAAAAAATACTAGAGATGTTTTTTGTATACTATGAAGCGTAAAAAGGTGGCCTAAGAAGTGTTTTTGAGTCACTTTTAAAAAATTAGGGTTGGGTAATTAATGGTAAATACAACAATTACCCGAAAAATTGAGGAATTATTTTTACAAACTATAATTCTGACACCGGATTACGACACCGAAAAGTAGTTTTGCATGCTGATAGACCACGCTGTGCATGAATCCAGTGTCAGAATTATTGTTTGTATAGATGGCTCTGGAGGCTATTTCTATGCCATCTGATCTTTGCCCGCCCGTGAATTTCAGACAAAAAGGAGTGAAAAATTTGCAGTGGAAAAATTAAGAAAAATTAAATTTCGTGTTGAGATATAGTTACAAAGGTCAAAACAGTTACAGGCTGTAACTATTTTTCAAACGCAAAATTTTGTAACTATTTCTTGCAAATGTTACAAAAGCTCATCCGTGCCCCTACGGGACCTTATTTTTCAAATACACAATAAAATGTGAGGTCAATTTCAAGATTTTTAGATGCTCGAATAAGCGGAATGAATAGAACTCGTGATATTTTAGAAAACGCAATAAACAGGTTTGCTAAATATTTTCTCTGTTCTGAGATGTATGTCTTCAATGTCGAGGGTGAAGCCGTGTTAGAGTATGAGGCCTTATTAGAGGAAATACGGTAAGTCTGTTCAATTCCAAGAAAGTAAATGTCTATAATCTTGCATAAATTGTGTCTTGTGGAATAAATACTTGAAAAACATCTAAGCTTGGAGTGACATGTTTCTATATAATTTCTACTGCTTACTATTGACCAGCACACTTTTGCTGGTGTCTCCTGGTAACTATAGCTGTCAATAATTGTCACGTTCTCTTAAAGTCATTTATGCAACACTTATTTTGTCCATTGCAGTAAACCATCGATTAAATTGCACCCTCGATTTAACTGACCCCTCTGTGATCCCATTCCAGTCTAAAAGTCCAAAAAATATAAGTAACTATACCTTCGTTTCAAGGCCCTTAGGGTCGTTCTCAAGGGTAGCTGTTAAACCGAGAGTTGACTGTATAGGATTTTTATTTTACGATCAAATAGTGCCTCAAACAAATTAATAAAAACTTCCAATCCTTGCATTTTTCGTGTTTTGTTTATCTGCTTTTATAAGATCTATATTTTTTGCCTCTTCATCAATATTCTTTGCATGTCTATGGTGCATCTCCACCTCCTTTCTTATATGATACTGCAATTTAAGCTGTTTGAGCAGTGGATTTTTTTTCTTCATCTGTTTTATTACAGTTAGCCATAACGTGGCAGATCTTCTGGATGTGTCGACTAGCTAAACTTATTTTTGACAAAATTGTTTATGTGTTTCATGTTTAGAACACTTACCAATCATGACCATACCTACACAACGGGGAGAAGTGGATTTACCAGCAGTCCAGTACTCTTGGCTGTTCACCAGGATCAAATTGGGCTGACTGTCTGTGCAAACTAGTGTGCCTACCTAAATTTATTGTGTACTTTTACACTGGAATGTGCACTAATTACAATAACTCGTCCATCAGTCAAGTCCACCCTCAACGTCTGGTTGATCCATTTATAGACTGCGGGTGGGCTTTTTTCCTCTGAGCATTCAGCCTCTGCTTCCATCTCCAGGCGTTTTCTTGAAAATAAAACTTTATACAAAATTATAATGTATTTTTCATATCTTTTTTGAGTTATATTGTTTCAATTGTTTAAAAACAGTCGTTTCAGGATCTAATCTGTTCGAAAAGTAGTAGCAATTATAGTTATTTGTGTGCAATTTTATATGTATGAGAGATTAATTCATTACGATTTTTACATAAAATTTTGTAACTGTTTAAAATTCTATTGAAAGAATTCGATATTTTTGACATACTAACACACATTTTTATCATTTCAATTTATTCATTTTTTTATTTCACAACTATTTTAATTTTACAACTTATAGTGCTATGTTGTAGCGCAGCTGAAGAGCTACAAAATCTATTTTTTAAAATTATTTTTGAAAATCTGAGTGTTGAGCTATGGCCATTAAAAAAACGCGAATTAGTATTTCCTTCTATTTCCCTAATTTCAAAAGATTATATCTGGACGATCTTACATTCGAAAAGAGCTCCTTGACATGCGAGGACATAAATTCTTATAACAGCGATAACAAAAAGTTAAAATTTAAATCAAATGACTTGTCAGCTTGTTTAAAAAAATCGCATTTACAAAAAATTTAAACAGTGCTCAAATTTTATTTGAAAATCGTAATAAATCAATCTCTGCTACATATGAAATGGCATACCATCATCACCCACTGATTAATGGTTAAATTATTTTTTTGTCAAGTGAAATGTTGGTTAAAAAAGCAAATCAAATCCTCGGAAAATCGAAAAAATCAAATATTACTTTATCCTACCAAGGCTGGAGCTGGAAAAATGGGTACAGGCTTAGAAGTTCTGAGTCAGAACCAGCACACAGCCTGGCATGGCCGAACACACAAAAGCAGCAATCAATCCAACAAACGAATATTTATTACACTTGCTCACAATACAATTTCCTCACAATATAGACACAATATCGCGACCATACGATAATGTTTTGGGTGACGGTAATTTTGTCCCCGGTCGTGTCCAAAAGCAGCCGATTTGATTGTTTTCGAACAGGTTTCAATCCTGATGGTAGCAAACACATTTTTACAAATAATTCATAAATGATTGCAAAGAGCTCACCAATAAACGTTGACATGGTTTATTTTTGCAAGTACCCATCCTGACTGGGTGCCACCTCGACAATCAGAATTCTCAGGTATAATCGCCTAGGTACGAGCACATGGTTATAACCAGGTAACAGCATATAGGTACTATTTTCCAATGTAACACCATACCTTTTTAGTACTAATTTGGTACCACTAGCTGGTAAAGAAAATTTACATCTAAATTGTTCTTGTATTTTCAGAACTTTTAGTACCGAAATGTAGCTGACATTCAGGGCTGGAAAATGATACAAAAACTTTTAAAAATTTCAAACAAATTTAGATCTGAAATTGTCTAAAAGTGCTGACGGTCAATGTAGCGAAAGGTCAAACGTCCAGTAGCAAAAAAAAGGTCAAACCTTTTTAAAAAGACGATTAACATCCCGGTTATAATAGAATAAATACGGTATCTATTACATTGTGGCTTCAGAAACTTGGATGTTTGATGATACAGTCGACTCTCGATCTAATTTACGCTCGGGTATTGACACCGTTTCAGGCTCGATGTTAGCTAAAATTCTAATAGAATCGGTCAAGATACGCCTGAGATCAGTCCGGGGCTGCACTTTCAATCAAAAGTTCATTGTAGATTTAATTTTTTTGTTGAACTTTTCGCGCTAAAAATCACCCCTGGAGCTAATCGAAAATGCTGTTTTAGTTACCTAGTCCACCTGTAATCGTGTTTTTGTTTTGGTCTCGTAATCAACAATAAAATAAAGAAAAAATAAAAACATGTTGGTTTAATTTTGGATCAAAAAGGAGTTGAGCGTGTGTTAGTTTTCAATTTGTCTAAACTGTCCAACACACTCTATGCTTTCCACTTCCCTTAGGGTATTTCCTCGTTGATAATGCAATAAAAAATGGCTCTTATCATTTTTTGGATCGTGAACGCTTGTTTTTGTAGAACTTAAACAACAACTCTTTTTTCGATCAACTTCACTGATCCAAACACAAGGCAATAAAATTGTTTGTTTTTTGCAGAGGCCCTTTTAAATAGTACATCAAGCGAAATTTCTTAAAGACATTCCTGAAGTGCTCTATATATTTTTTAAGCTAGCTTTCTGTAGTATTTTCTCTGAAATTTTCTTTTGCTTGTAAACAATGCAATTTCGCCCCCCTTTAAGCATTCTAAATAAAGCTGAGATCGACTAAAAAAGAAAGGAAAGGCTGGTCTCTAGAAGATTTGTTTGTGGGCTTGGAGTAAAAGTCCAGTAAAAACTGTGCAGCCAAACCTCATGCCCACTATTTTTTAAAAGACGGTCGTTAAATCTAGATTCTCTTTTTGTGAAGAAAAAAATTAGATTTTAAAATAAGAATGGTAAAATTGGAATCCTCACGATACATGGGACCAGACTGTCTAAACAAAACTAGCAAAAGCCTGGAAGAGTGTACAGGGTGAACCAATAAAAGATCACTAAACTTTGTCAGGGCCGATAGGCCACTTTTAGTTATGATAAAATTGAATTTAAATAAATAAATTAATTAAAAAAGTACAAACACATGATTTTGTAGCTTTTTCTTCTTATCAGGGAATCTCAAGTAGTGTTTTTTTTCAAAGACTTCACTGAGATTTTTTTTTGAAGATTCTTGTAGAGCACCCCGAAGTTATATATAAAGTCTGCTAATATGTCCAGGTACTTTGTAAAATTGCGTAGAACAGGTAACCCGAAGTTACCAATAGCAGCTTTTCAAAGTGTGGATTGTGGCGGGAATTCAATAGTAGCTGCTTTTTTAATTTATTTTCTATTCGAATTATCGCCACAATCAACATTTTGAAAATCTGTGACGGGCATTTAAATTACTTGTTACTATAATTACCATATGCGTAAAAATACCCCATACAAGTTGTATAATAAAAATATTCATATAACAAGACAGACTCAAAAAATGGGCTAAAAACCATGATACCCGTATAATGGTTTTTCGGCAACGTCGGGTAGCTGGTTCTTTGCAAAGTACCTGGACATATCAGCAGCACTTCTTTATTTAACTTCGGGCTGCTCTACAAGAATCTTCAAAAAAAAAATCTCTCAGTAAAGTCTTTGAAAAAAACATTACTTGAGATTCCCTGGTTAGCACTATGTCCTAGCGCAATCACGAGCTACAAAACCCAATTTACAGAATGATATTTTCAAGACTTCGGATACTTTCCTGGTGGTTCAGGCCCCGCTTGGTAGTTGTGATATATGCACGTGATTAGGGCCCGATCCTGGTGGTTGGGCTACTTTCCTGGTGGTTTGGTCCCAAAATCCACCATATGCAATTTGGAGGGACTTGAAAACTTTTTAATGCTACCTCGATTTCACGTATTTGTGTTTAAGGGAGAGCTAAGATGTTGTACTTGAGGGTTCCGGAGAGCTATCTGACATGAGTCTACAAAAAATGGCAGAAAATCGGGCTTAAAAACAATAGCTTCAGAAATAGCGTCAGATACCGATGCCAAATACTATATAGAAATGGTATTTTTTCGAAAAAATTAGGACAAATTAATGTTCGGTTATTCTCGATTTCTTTAAAAGGCCTATCTCAATATTTATATTTTTCAAAAAAATTCATGTAAAATGGTTTGTGTGGCCCTTGATCTGCCCTAAAATAAAACGCCAAGATATAGTCAATGACCGTTTAGACTTAATGACAATTTTTTTTCAATAACTAAATGTTAATATGCCATTCGCTAGAGAATTGTCAGGACTACAGTAATAATGAAAAGTGGACTAACGAGGCCGTCAAAGTTCGGAGGTTTTTTTATTGGTTCACCCAGTAGGAACCTAGGTAGGAACGAACTTGAGGTGGGACGCTACAGAGTGGTTTAACAGTATCTAAAATTCAGCTACTGATGCAATAAAACCCCGACTCGGTCCTTCATTGATTATTCCTAGAAAGGCGAACAACCGACCTCTTTACACCAGCCATGATCCTTGGAATGAGAGTCTAAAAGTTTTCGTAGGCTAGCCTTTTCTGATTTTTTTTGGTAATTTGAGGGTTCTAGTGCAGAATCGTTGTCCAAAATATGCCTTTTCCCCTTGTTTTTTTTCGAAACACAGCTTGGTCCCCTTGTTGTTTTTTAATGTGCTCATGGTAACTGAGGTGATTAAAATGATTATGATTAACAGGATCACCTTTATTACCATGACCACATAAAAAACAGCAGGGAACCAAGCCATTGGGACCATGGGTCACGATGGATTTTGATTTTCAAAAAAATCTAATGAAATCTATTAAAAAATCTATTGCTACTGCACAGTGCTGAGATCTTCTCAGATCCCAAAACATTTAATCGATGTTCTGAAAATTTAAAATGTTAACTTCTCAAAATGACCTGAAAAGGCATAACTTTTCTTCTTTGTGGTGTCTAGTAATTAAAAAATGAACGAAAGGAGCCCATTCGAAGAAAAAACAAAATGCTTTCGAAAAGGCTTTCTACTAAAGAAATTATACAAAAAACAGTTTACTGAAAAAAAGATATGAGCAAATCAAATCTGTACATTAAAAAAATACTGCCTGCTTTTAGCTCTTTTTACAATGAATTTTTTTGATTTATGTGTCTTAATTTCGAATAGTCCACCTATATACCGGACACAGAGGCGTAGCCAGGAAAATTTGATGGGGGGACTAAAGACCCCATCAGATTTTTGTGGATCTCCACATTTTTCTTTCCATCAGATTTTTCTCTATAGTGTTTTTAATTTACAATGTTTTTCAAAAAATCTGACGGGGGCTTTAGCACCCTCAGCCCCCTCCCCTGCCTACGCCCCTGACCGGAAATACTCATATTTATTAATTTACAAAACATACATTTTGCTTATTGAAGCGATTTATCTTGCAATTTATTGATTGAAATCTATACCGCCTGCGCCTAAAAAATTTATTGAAAAAATCGAAATAAGTAATTGATCCAGCCAAAAACTACTAAGATCCCACAATGTGTGCAAGTATGCAGCCATCTTGCGGACAAGGTGACCTTGACACTTTCCTTTTTCTCACACTTAACCACGCACCACATATCTTCTTTCCAAGTGTTCCATCCCTGGATCCCATCTCTCCCTCCGGCTACTTTCTGGATGGGGGGGGGGGATAGGAAGTTGATCTCGCATAGAATTTCTTGGATTTATTGATTAGTGCAGATGTTTTAGGAAGTGTTGCTGAATGTAAATAAATATTTCTATTATTGTAAATTATTAATATTTGAATGGCGAGCAAAAAAGTCGGATGGGAAGGTAGCCAGCACCTTGGGTTTCATTCTCCACATTTTCCTAGTGGCTATTCCTAAGGATTTGTGGAGATGGCTCAGGATGAGGAGGAAGTGCGTCAAAGACCAAGTAATTGTGATCACGGGAGGTGGCTCTGGTCTAGGACAACGAATGGCCGAGATGTTTGCACTGGACTTGGGTGCTCGAGTGGCTATATTGGATATTGATCAGGTAATAAGGTGGTTAAACACATTGGCTCTATATGTGTTCGTGGAACTCCCAAAAAAATTTTGCCTTGGTCCCCCCTGTTGTTTTTTTTTTCGTAATTTTTTGAAATTTGTGCCTTGGTCCCCCTGTTGATTTGTTTTGATATTTTTTTTCAAAAGTCTTAAAAAGTATCAAACAGCCAAAAACCTTTTTTTAAAGTATGTGAGCCCTTGGCCGAAGGCCGGCCAGGTAAAAAACCCTTTAAGGAATTTTTCTCTTTAATGATTTTTTTACCTGGCCGGCCTTCGGCCGACCCCTAATTCAATGGAAGTTCACCTTTCTGTCCACCGTAGTAAATGGACAAGGGCTCACATACTTTAAAAAAAAGGTTTTTGGCTGTTTGATACTTTTTAAGACTTTTGAAAAAAAATATCAAAACAAATCAACAGGGGGACCAAGGCACAAATTTCAAAAAATTACGAAAAAAAAAAAACAGGGGGGACCAAGGCAAAATTTTTTTGGGAGTTCCACGAACACATATAGAGCCTTGATTTGAATTAGTAGCCTTATATTACTGATAATGGCAACCAAGAGGCAGTGGCGGAAAAATGTCAATCAAATTGACAATCAATTTTTACAATTGACGGTCAATTTGATTGACTTTTTGCCATCACTGCCAAGAACTAAATGAAAATCGAATCACAATTTGTAACGCATCGCCGTTTTACCATCCAGAGTATAATGCTGCATCATTGATGCATCCTGATTTCTCACTTAAAGTGCTGCTAGTAACAAATTCGGTCAGTGCACTAGTGTCGATGTGCGAATATCGCGTAATCTTTTGTGATTTATCAGTGATCGTAGTCATTTCCGCTCGTTCAGAATATTTCGGATGCGCACTTGTTTTGAATATTTATTTGTTTTTGCAGTTCGGGGCAAGCGTTTGAGTCCGCCCTAAGATGCACTGGCCTAGACTAGGCTCGCCTAAATTTGAAATCTACTGAAAATCCAAAAAAAATTAAATACTAAATAAAGTTCAAAAGGCGCGAATTAAAAAAAAGGCTCTATCCCTCAAAAATGTCGTGAATGAGTGAAAACGCCCTTATGTCGCAAGTAATTGTCTGAAAGTAAATAATACCACATAGGAATTATAATAATTTACCGGGTACATTATGATGTATATATGTTTTTGATTGTACATTAATGTGTTGGCTCTATATGTGTTCGTGGAACTCCCAAAAAAATTTTGCCTTGGTCCCCCTGTTGTTTTTTTTTTTCGTAATTTTTTGAAATTTGTGCCTTGGTCCCCCCTGTTGATTTGTTTTGATATTTTTTTTCAAAAGTCTTAAAAAGTATCAAACAGCCAAAAACCTTTTTTTTAAAGTATGTGAGCCCTTGTCCATTTACTACGGTGGACAGAAAGGTGAACTTCCATTGAATTAGGGGTCGGCCGAAGGCCGGCCAGGTAAAAAAATCATTAAAGAGAAAAATTCCTTAAAGGGTTTTTTACCTGGCCGGCCTTCGGCCAAGGGCTCACATACTTTAAAAAAAGGTTTTTGGCTGTTTGATACTTTTTAAGACTTTTGAAAAAAAATATCAAAACAAATCAACAGGGGGACCAAGGCACAAATTTCAAAAAATTACGAAAAAAAAACAACAGGGGGACCAAGGCAAAATTTTTTTGGGAGTTCCACGAACACATATAGAGCCCAAATCAATGCTGAGAATATTAATGATTCAGCTTATTTTAGTCCAAAGCGTTAGCCGTAGTCGCCGACATTCAAAACAAAGGAGGCAAAGCCAATGCATGGCATTGCAATGTGGCTGATGCTAAGAGTATGCAACTGGCTTCCGAGGAAGTGGAGAAAAATTTTGGTTTGTTTCTTTTATTCGAAATATATTCCATCACTAGCTCGCGTGGGTCCGGCTGCGCCACGCCCTACGCCGGCGGCCATGCTGCTTGATGCACGGGATCTCAAAACTCTCTGTTACTAAAAACAGTATGCACTACCTCCTTATTTACATTATCGAGATCAGCAAAATTTGCTATCTACTTTCGGTTCAAAATTTCAACACTTCAAAACTTACAAAAAGCAGTTCATATTTATACCTACTATCTCTCCAGGCATACTAACACACTTTCCTGGTACACCCACATACCAGAAATAGACATATGGTACTTTTCTGTTATCCGGGGGACATTAACACGGGAAATGCCGTATGTCCTAAAGGTACATTCTTGTGCAGAATTTCATGCTGAACACGATGGTGAAAAAAAATTGACAAAAAATTACTATATGGTGTTCACTGCCCTTGTGAACCGACCAAGTCACGATTTTTACACAGGAACTCGGGGTTGAGTTTAAATTGGGTCATGTTAAAGTTTAATTCGAGCAACTATTAAACTTTAAAAACGACGACCTAGTACCTTAACATGACTCTATTTAAAGTTTAACCTTACCCAATTTAGACTTTAATTTTACTCTAATTAAACTTTAACCTGACTCAATTTAAACTTGGATTTCACGAACTATTGCATGAGTGATGCACCACCACAGCCTTACCCACTGGGCCACCATGTCGTTTTAAATATTAAGTGTTATGCATGGGCTATATACCAGTATGACTGTTTCTGCAATCCTAATTTTTATAGAGTTTCTACCAAAAGTTATTTATTTTGTCATGATTAAAAAGCAATTCAAGTTCAAAGAGCACTATAAAAACAATAGTTAGTGTTACTACGTAAAAAGGCTGTAAAAAGGGACCGGTAAAAAGAGGGCCAGTAAAAAGGCTGTGTAAGGTGGCCAGATACTTAACTGTATTTTTCTTCTCCTTTTTTCGGCTTGACTTTACTTGACCCCCCCCCCACGGCTGACCCACTTTTGATGACAATTTTGAAAAACCGATTGCATATTCGTGTTTCTCGACCCCATTTAGGCGCGAATTTACCAATCGTTTCCGGTAAAGTGAAAAAAAAATTTTCAAACCACAGGGGGGGGGTATCATGGATTTTAGTCAAAATTTGAAAAATTTGAATTCGCGCCTTTTGAATTTTGAAGGGATTAAGGGCTGTATAGGGAGGGGAAGGAAATAAAAGGGGCCACTCGTAGCCTCAGGCCGGAAAATGGGGGAGACCCTTTTCGGCCGAAAAATAAAAGATGTTGAACACGTAAAATTATTTTTTTGATTGTCATTTCTGTCATGTTTCGGCTCAATTTCGACGATGATGATGATGAAAACGTATGGTTAAACAAACTTCACATTCCTTAGCTAACTTTAATTGAGCTAAATTTTGGTATATGACATCTAGTCATAATTATATCAAAATTATTACGAAAAAAAGCCTTCAAAAAATAATCGCAAAATAATCGCGAGCCCGGGTTTTTCACTTATTTAAACAGAAGTGTTTAAACGACTCCTAAGTAATTTTTATATGCTTAAAACGATAAAAAAGTTATTTTCTAACATTTTTCCACACAAAAAATGTATTTTTTGAAAAAAAAAATTTTTTGACCAAAGTTGACTTTTTGCCTTGGGGCACTAAGGCAAATTACCTTGTATTAGGGTATTCTACCCCGTTTTAGTCACTAGAGCTGGGCAAAAAGAGTCTCTTTGTGCATTTTCGATTAAGAGTCTTGCTCGAAATCATGTCTAAGGTAAGTGCGTGCGCGCATCTCTAACTCTCAAGCCCCCTGCGTCCCCTTCGGGGCTGTTCAAATTCCATCTTTTTGGGGTATCCAGGTACCCTTTCAGGTTGGATTGCCTTGTGGGACCAAGGCAAAAAGTCGTATTTTGGGCAAAATTTTTTTTTAAAAAATCCATTTTTTTGTGTGTAAAAATGTCAGAAAATAACCTTTTTATCGTTTTAAACATATAAAAATTACTTAGGAGTCGTTTAAACATTTTTTTTGAATAAGTGAAAAAAAACCGCGATATGTTACCACTTGGTATTAAAAAAATTAGAAAAAATGTCCGAAAAATGTCTTATAAAAATGTCCGCCGGATAACAGAAAAGTACCCGACATATCGATAAAATATTAAAATCGACGTGTCTGTATCTATTCTTCTGGTGCACACACCTACTCTCCTGGGTAAGCCAATACTCAGTCCAAAGTACATGTAAAGTTATATTTTCTCAGGGTGGACTACCCGTTTTCCTGATACTCCTACCCCCTCTCCTTTCATGCCTGCCGACTCTGCTGGCAAGACTAGCCACTCTTCTGGCATCCTTACCTACTCTCCTGGCTCACTCTCTTGATCGACCTTTTTGGGCGAAATTACAAAGAAAAAAAAATCGACTCTCTCCTGTTTTCGCCGAAATTGTTTCCGGCAAAAATCGTTATATCCAAAAACGTTACGTTTTTAGTTAATTAGTTTGCTACATAGGGTTTTTCTAATTAATTTTGTGGATATCATCATTTACAAGTTAATACTCAAATTGATGCCAGAGAGAGGGCGACATGTTGAGCATAAGGTTGTAAATGACCATGTTTGCAATATTTACTAAAAAGACCGTAAGTTCTCAAAAAAGTGCAGGATACCGGAAATTTTGGGGTTTTTAGTAAATTTTGCTTCATAATTATTTACAACCTTATGCTCAAAATGTAGCCCTTCACTCTGGCATCAATTTGAGTATTAACTTGTGAATGATGATATCAACAAAATTAGTTAGAAAAACATATGTAGAAAACTAATTAGTTGAAAATGTAACGTTTTTGGTTATGAAGATTTTTGGCATAAATAAACTTTGGCGAAAACAGGAGCGAGCAAAAAATCATGCAGAAAAGTACAAAATAAAATAAGCTCGAAAAATGATTCAACTTTACTCTCGAGACGAAAATTCAAACAAAGCCCAATGTCGAATCCTCTCTAAATGACCACCTTCCTAAAGGCGCATTCACAATGAGGAGGCTGTTTGCGGATGCTAAATCCTATTTCTCACATGGAAATGGCCATAACTTTTTTTTATTGTTTCAAAAATTACTCTGTTATCGCCATCTTGTAGCTAAGATTTAGGGCTACAAGATGAGCTCTTGATAAGTTAGATGTTGTTTGAAAAATCGAGTTAAAAAAGAAAGACTCCGCCAAGCATCCGCACTCGAATTCGAGTTAGGATTCTTGGGCGGAGTCTTAAAATTTTATCTGAGTTTTTGAAGCATCATTTACTCAGTCAATAGCTCATTTGGTAGCTTCAAACCTCAACTATATGATGTGAGAAGCTGAAGAATCAACTAGAAAATAAAAAAACCACATTAACTGAATAATTTTGGGAAAACAGTAAAAAGGCGAGGATTCTGTTTCGCGGATTCTCAGTGAGTAGTCTGTTTTAGCATCCGCAAACATCCTCCTCATTGTGTATGCGCCTTAAAAGCGTCAAAATCCCCAGGTTCCAGTCCAAATTCTGAATCAATCTTTTTTCAAAGAAAGCTGAGATTCTGGTCTACATTTTAAGAGCGGAACGTTTGAAGTCGACTGACAACAATTTCGAGATTTCGACTCTCGAACAAAAAACCACAATTTCTTCACTAAAAACCAAAAAAGAAAACCAGAAAATTATCAAAACCACAATCTAAAATGACCATTCAACTCCTCTGATTTTAAGCTTCAATTAGACAAAAAATTTTGACTAAAAAATCCAAAACATCAATTGTCTACAAACAGACAAACGAAACATCTCTCATACTGTGTAGGATATTTTGTTTAGGTCAAGTAGACATTGTGATCTGCAATGCAGCCATTCTCCATTTCGGCCATACTCTCCAGTTAAGCACACAAGAGTTGCAGCAGGGTGTAAATGTCAATCTGATGGGCACCATAAATGTAATTGATCTTTTTGCTACAGTCCCGTTCCGATAAAACATCAAGCCTTCAATTAGGACACCTGGGTGCGTTATTTTTACCCCTAACTCTTGGATTCTTTTGCCACAAATCAATTCATTAGTCCAGTCACAAAAATACCAATAACTTCGACTTCGACAAAAATGGACCAAAAATGGGCCCCGAGTTAAACTCAGCCGGCTGAGCTTAACTCAGCCATCACCCGGCTGAGGCTGAGGTTGATGGCTGAGGTAAAAGTTTGGGCCCGGAAAAATGCCTCTTTTTACAACTTGGCCCACATTTGAGTATAGGGCCCAAGTTATTTTGTTATACAGTCAAATCGATTTTTTTTCTGTTTTGACTTTATTTCTTGTTTTATGCTATTTTTCCCAAAGTTCGAGCACGAGGTTGATGGCTGAGGTTAAAATTTGGGCCTGGCTGACGTCTGAAGCTGAGGAAAATTTTCAAACCTCAGCCGGAGGCTGGTGGCTAAGATAATCGTCGAGTATACCACCCTGTTTGTAACTCAAACAGTTATTGTCTTGAGATTTCTCTTTGTCCCCTGTGGGGGACGCAGAGAGGAAGGCTTAGAGTTGCTTAAATCGCTAAAATGGGCCTCTGAATGCATGGAAAAAGTATGCATAACAGAGTTTCTCTATGCGGTAGGCCCCAGTATTCAAAACAACGCTCAAAAAATGTCCGTATGCCAGCTAAAGACATCTTTCCTGTACTAATTAGGACTAAGGAAACTCAAATAGGTGCTATAAGAAACACCTGCCATTTGAAAGCATATAAGAAAAATGTTGTTACCCTTGTATATAAGTCCCTATGTTTTGTGTGATTCTGAGGCCTAGAATCTCTTCTATCGAATAAAAGTAAGACCACACCAAAAAGCAATAAACTCGATAAGATATAAATAAAAGAAGCTGCGAAAATCTGTCCAACCCTGTATGTCTTTTGTGGGTCTTACTTTTGATATAATCTTAGCTATGGCCCCTTTGCTTCCATACACCACATCTACGGATTTTATACGCGGATAAAATCCGTGGATATTAGCTTGAGCTGAGGATAAATCCGAGGATAATATCCGCAGCTGCGGATAATTTTATCCGCTATCATTGCCAAGGGATAAAATCTGCGGATTTCCTACTTTCGGATTTTATCCGATGATTATTGCTACCGCTCCAGACTGGACCCCGCTTATGTATGCCTACGATTATGAGCCTTTCAATTTGAAGCTTTCAATCGTGAGGTAACGTAGAAACAAGAAAATAAGGTCAAAAAGTTAAAAAAACCAAGTTAACTGTGTAACAACGCTATATGTATGGGTCAGCAAGGATTTTTTTTGGGTGCCTCACCCACCGATTAATCCCTCCAAAATCAGCTCCATAGTATTATTTTCAGACCATCCGTGCATTTATGGAGCAAATGGAGATCAGAAACAGTGGCCAAATAGTAGCTGTGTCTTCTATTGCAGGCTATTTTGGGAGACCTATGGACTGGCTTACTGGTTGGGTTAAAGCTTACAATATGATTGATGATGACTGAAATCTATTCTAGTCCCACCAAATTCGCTGTCCGAGGAGTGATGGAGTGCATAAGGATGGAGCTGACTGATCGCCACCTGACAGGTATCAAGTGCACCACTCTGTGTCCCTACTTTGTGCGCACTCCCATGATTCTGAGCAAGGGAATGAGACCAACTTCTAGGTGCTCATTCTGATTACGAGTGGTGCAAAATTTGATAAGAATGTTTCAGATGGGTACCATTCATGTCGGTGGACAGGTGTGCACGACAAGCTATAGATGCTATTCTGAAAGAGAAGGTGTTAGCCTTCGTGCCCACTTGGATAAGTAGGATTTTCTCGCAAGAATGTTTTGAGGTTTTTTACTTAAAATAAAAAGGGGCAGAATTCGTCTAGGGAAGTGCTGTAGTACAACCGCTACAATAGCGATACTCAGGGCAGTTAAGCCAGCTTACGTCAAACAAAGTTTGCATTCTTTGTAATTTGGGTGTTGAAAATACGAACAGTATTTGAAAATTGAAAGTGAAATTTTAACGGCAAATTTGAATAAAAATTTCAAAATCTTACAGTTAAATCGCAAAATCACATACAGTCTACTCTTGATTAAAGGACACCAAAATTTTGATTAAGTTGGCTAGAACTACAGGGTGATTCGATAATTCTGCCAGTTTGTTTCGACCATAAACCTTTTATTTGGCCAATTTTTGGAAATTCTGTAACACTAATCGACTCAAAGTCTAATTTTTTTATATATAACGTCAAAAACACGATTTTCGCCTGGTCCCCCTGTGATTATAGTCTTGGCCTCTGGATGGGCAAGGCTTGAACCACAGGGGGGCTAAGCAAAAATCGTGTTCTTGACATTATATACCAAAAAATTGCTTTTTGATTCTGAGTCGATAAGTGCTTATAGAATTTCAAATTTTGGCCACATAAAAAGCTATTTTCAAATGAAACCGGCAGAATTCTTGAACTACACTCCATAGAAAGACACTCGATTCAAGAACACCCTCGATTTTATTAAAGGGGACACGGCGTGTCAAACACGTCAAATGACCAAATCGGGCTTGGCGTTCTGTTTTAATGAAAATTCAAAATAGCTTTTCATTTTTGACAAAAATATGCTCAATTTTACGCACTAAATATTCATAAAACTGGTTTTTTTTTATTTTCTATGGATACTTCTCGTCTAAAAAGTCTGTTTCAAATTCTATTTTTTTTTAATTTAAAGGGAGGACGTACTTTTATATACGCCTTGTCTAGGTCATAGGTTCAAATCCGCCTGGGTGCATTTTTTACCCCATTTTTTCATGTTTCATTTACAAGTTTGGTGTCAAAATGATCTTCGGTCTCTTGGCTATCCAACAAGACCATCAGCACAGGGTTTAAGAATAATCATGACCGAGTTGCAGGCTAAAAACCACTTGAAATACCTGGAAATTTTTTTTGATAAATCGTCCACTTTGTAGATGAGAACTGCCCATTTGGATAATTGTGATGTGCATAAGAAAGTTGAGTGAACGTACTACGATCGTGCCAGACAGAGAATTTTTTAGCAGAGAATTATTAAGAAATAACTTTTTTAAGTTAGCAACTTGATTCTGCCAAACCGATAAAATCTAACTTTTAATCTTTTTACCTTTTTTACATTTATAACAGAGCTTGATTTTTTTCAAATCAGAACAGCAAACTTAGAGCTTTCCTGTGGTATCAAAAAAAAATCGAACACAGCTGACCTAAGCAAAGTTATAACCAAAAACATAAAATGCTGAAAAACAAAAAATTTTTGAATTCAAAATGTTTTTTTAAAACGAACTTGTCTCTAAACGAAGATCTCGATTTGGTCTTTTGACGTGTTTGACACACCATGGGGAGTTTATCTCTTGTCCGTATCTGGTCCCGCATGGAAATCGTTTAAATTCGAATTAAACCACTTTCTAAGCTTGCTGGTTCGAATCCCCATGGTTGTGAACTTTATTTTTTTCACATGTTATTTGACATTTACAAAAAAAAATGTCATGGTCTTGCGAACCGAGCTAGATTATCAGGCATGATTCTACAAGCATAATAGTTAACCTACAGTTAAAACCAGGAATAGAAATTTAACTATCGTCCGAAAATCGGTAAATCAAGCTGATTCCCGATTCCTGAAGTAATTTTTGACGTACTGTCTATTTCTATTTGATGAAGATTTTTTTATGGGTACTTCTTCGGCTGACATCACACCTTCAATTTTTTCATTTTGCTGAATTTTTCGCCCAATTAAATACATATTTTATTCGCAAGCATACAACACAGCGATTTGTGACCACAAATAAAGCATAATATTATTTTTAGCGAATTTGTGTGTGCCACGGTGTGTGCCAAATTCTTTCTTGTGCCTTCTTTTGAACTTCTGCCAGGTCGATTCAATTTTATTTTTTTCTTTCAAGAGAGAGAAAAAAATGACAGCTCGAAAGCAGAAATAATTTAAAAATTTGAATTGAAAACACAAAAAATCAACAAAATGCAAAAATTGAAGGTGTGATGTCAGCCGAAGGAGTACCTTTTTATGAGTTACCTTGCGTATTTCTGACTTTAGAAAATGACTATCAATCTTTAAAAAGTGATAAAATAGACCGATAGGTGAAATAGACATAAACCGAAATACATGGTTTCTGGCTGATTTCGCAAATTTATGACATTTGTTGACTAAAAAATCAATCCCGGAAATCTTTCCAATGGATTCGTCGATATTTTTTAGCATGAATTCAGCTCAATCGCTGAAAAACTGCGAACAAAATAAAAAAATACACCCAGAGAGATTCGAACCGGCAAGCTCAGAAAGTGGTTTAATTTGAATTTAAACGATTTCTATGCGGGACCAGATACGGACAAGAGGTGGACTCCCCCTTAAGGCCTCAAACACAATGAGGAGTCTGTTTGCGGATGCTAAATCAGATTTGTCGCACGGAAATGGCCATAACTTTTTTTCAATTTTTCAAAAATCATTCTGTTATTACCATTTTGTAGCTAAGATTCAGGGCTACTAGATGAGCATTTTATGAAGTAGATGTCTTTTGAAAGATTGAGATAAAAATGAAAGACTCCGCCCAAGACTCCTGACTCAAATTCTAGTCAGGAGTCTTGGGCGGAGTCTTTCATTTTTATCTCAATCTTTCAAAAGACATCTACTTCATAAAATGCTCATCTAGTAGCCCTGAATCTTAGCTACAAAATGGTAATAACAGAATGATTTTTGAAAAATTGAAAAAAAGTTATGGCCATTTCCGTGCGACAAATCTGATTTAGCATCCGCAAACAGACTCCTCATTGTGTTTGAGGCCTAAAGGGAGGATGAAAGCTATTAAGGAGATAGTCTCGACACGAAAAGATTATTCCAAGTTTTATGTTTTTTAAATGTGGTTTTGGAACAATATTTTATCGACAACTCGGTGTTGCGATAACAGAAAATCTTGTGCAGAATCAAAAGTTGGCTTAGCATCATAAATACCAGAATTTATAAATTCCTTCAAAAAATTCCCTAAAAATCGAAATTTAATAAAAGACTGATCAAATTTTTTTGGATGGTTTTTCCCCTTTCCTTTTCCGTTTTCAGGGCATTTTTGAAAGAATTTCGAAATTCTGATATTGATGACGCTCATCCAACTTTTAATTTTGCATAAGTTTGTCTGATATCGCAAAACCGGATTGTCGACAAAACATGGCTCGAAAACCACATTAAAGAAAACAAAACTTGCAATAATCTATTCGTGTCGAGACTATCTCCTTAACAGCTTTCACCCTCCCTTTAAGGAGAGCATTTAGCGGTTCCGACCCGTTAGCCCGTCTTTTCCCACGCTTACTTAATCGTATGTAACTTTGATGGTTTGGTTCTCGCTGATTTTTCAACCTTTATGAGCTGAATTTTATTTTAATCAAGATATTAGAAACTTTTTTAATTAAAAATTAACGTTTTGCTTCAAAATCACAAAACTGTACTTTAAAAGAGTGAAACTCCCTTAATTTAGCAATTATGCCCATTGTCCAAATGTAAGTATTTCTCACTAATTTCCCAATTGCCCTCTCTACCATCTCCTAATTTGTAGTCTCTCATCGTTAAACATGCAGAGAGCTGCCCGAGACTACTTGAATTGCCGGTACGAGCCGTTAGAGGCGGCAGTTTTGGCCAAACGCCCCCTTCAAACATTGGAGGCAGACATGGACTACAAAACGGGCTTGCTGGATGGCGCCTCCTTATCTTCAGACAAAATCAACAGCACCCAAGACATCAACACAACTTTTCTCACAAAGCACCAAGAGAATAGTTGTGGTGTTGGTACTACTGCTCAGAACACACTACTTCCAGCAATGCCCAACTACTTCAAATCCCCCAGTATAGTGTGGTTTGCCTTGATACCTTCAGCCCTGTTTGCCACCTTCGTAAGTCCCTTTTCGAGAAGTTCAACCCATATATGCCCATGTGTATTGCAAATGGACGTAAATTTTGATGGTTTAGTTCTAGCCGACTTTTCAACCTTTATGAGCTCAATTTTTCATTTGTAGCTCTACATTTTGGCTTTCAGATGTGTCTTTTACAAATCTTTGAAACATATTCAATTTTTTACAAAAGTGCAAATGAACAAGTCGGTTTGGACGAAAAAATCAATTTTTATTCTGTCATATGAAGTTTCTCAAAACCGCAGGGTGTCTTCAGCAAAAGTTATGCTGTCTATAATTTTTATGCTGTCTATTTTGATCAATGTCCTGATATTAAAAACCATGTGGTGGAGCAGACTAAGAGCTACAAAACTCATTTTTCAGAATAATTTTCTTATGTGAGAACGTCGAGATATAGCTTTTTAAAAAATGTTTCCAGTGTGGAAAAAGAAAAATTAAAAGATTCAAATTCGTGTTTTTGGCATTCTGTTTTTACTCATATTTTTCTGACAATCATCAGAAAAGTTTTTACTCAAAAAAAGCTGAGACAATATGCCATTTTGAGGACACTACCCTGAAATAACCTCCCTCCTCAAATAACCCCCCTGAAATAACCCGGGTTATTTGGAGGGGAGAGGGGGTTATTTCAGGGGTCGTGTCCTTAAGATGGAATATTCTCTCAGCTATCTTTTATTATAATTATAATTATTCTGAAAAAGGAGTTTTGTAGCTCTTAGTCTGCTTCACCACTAAATATTAGGCCATTAATCAACAGAAAATAAAATTTTAATCAAAATGAATTGATCAACAGAAAATGAAATTTTAATCAAAATGCTTGTAAACTTGTTAAAATTTGCCGCTCTTTTGAATCATATGTTTCACAATCAAAAAAAATCAATTTTAAACAATCAACTACATATTTTGAAAGAGAGCCAGATTCTATAATTTAGCTCAGCGTATGTTAATAGGAGAGTCCGTTTAATTTTAAGGCCACATTTCGGGACACACCGTACAGTCAATAACGGAACACACTTCTCAGTCGATTCCGAAACAAACCCTCAGTTAAAGCAGCTTGGGAGACTAAGGCAATTTTTATATATCAAATTTAGAACAGCTTGGGGGGCCAAGGCGAATTTTTTATATAAAAATTAAAAAACTCTGCCTTGATCCCCCAAGCTTTTTCGAAATTTTCATAAAAAAAATGAGATTTGTAAAATTGTTTTTTGTAGAAACAGGGGTTTAATTCGAAAAAAGAATCGACTGTATGTTAATGGGAGAGCCAATTGTTAGAACGGGACCGAGTCTGGCCGTATGTTAATGGGAGTGTATGTTAACGGGGGAGGTAATTTTGCCTCATCTTCGAAGAAACCAACCAAAGCTTAGCCAGCCGTATGTTAATGGGAGAGCGTATGTTAATTGGGGAGTATGTTAATGAGAGTTTCGACTGTAGCTGAAATAACGCCCTGGTTTCGACCAAATAATCATATTTGAAATACTACATAACAATTAAAAAAAAACTATTTTCAGTTAGTTTGGCATCAGCCAGAGATTTTTCAAAACCCATGGCTCAGCTATTTGGGCGAGTTCTGCTATACATTGGGCACGAAATATAGCTGGTTGGTGCTGGTCATCAACATTGGTGCCTGGATTGCTCATTTGGGAGAGGGTGTGTATGCTTTGTATGTGTGTGATGAACTCAACTTCTCCCATGCCTGTGCTCTCAAATGGTTCTTGCAGACCTTCATTGTCGGTTTTCCTTCCCTGCAGCTGCTTTTGAAGTACAGGAAGAAGAGATTCTCCAAATAGATCCACTTATTTCATCATAAAAACTGTGTAAAATAAATACTTATAACATTTTTTTTATAGCAATAAAACAGAAAAATAAAAATATTGGCCAGGGTTTTGTTCTGAATTGTTCTTGTGGCAGAATGTCTCGAGACGGGAATTTTTTTCAGGAATATACCGTATTTCCTCTAATTGCCGCTTCCCCCTAACTTCAAGTGGTCTAAAAATCCTGTTTTCATTAACTGTTCGAGCTGTCTAAAAAGTGCCTGCGAGGGATTTCAAAAATCTAACATGCACTTTCTACACAGCTCAAACAGTAAATAAAAGCACAAGTTTTGAACCACTTTAAGTTTAAAAAAATTGCATGCAAGTTTGAAAAAATTGCACGCAAAATTATCGTGACTAAGTATGGGTCACAAATTTTCGATATCAGACCTTCTACTCTACTATGATATACCCCATCCAAAAAGCTACTTTGATATACCCCTCCAAAAATTGACTTTTTTAGGAGTGTCTAGAAAGCATTTTTGAGCGATAATTTTGCTATAAAAGGACCAAAAAGGGAATTTTAAAGGGATTATGGGCTGTATTGGAACGTGAAGGGAATGATAGGAGGCCGCTTTTTGAAGCCCTTTTAGCCATTTTTGATTGTTCTACCATGTTTTTCAACCTGGGCCGTGGCAAAAAAAGAACTCTATATGAATTTTAAGAAACAGGAGTACTTTTGGAATCATGTCTAAGGTAAGTGAGTGCGCGCATCTCTAACTCTCAAGCCCCCTGCGCCCCCTTCGGGGGCTCTCACCCCCTTCGCCCCTTCGGCGGGCGCAGGGGGCTTGGAGGGGAGATGCGCACACACACATACCTTAGACACAAATCACTTGAAAGTGACTCTGGATGCATGAAAAAGCATTCATACCAGAGTTTATTTATGCGGTAGGCCCCAGTCAACAAAACTATGTTCAACATCTTTTTTTGCCAGTGGGCCCCCCTTAAAGTACCCTAAAGTGGCCCTCTAAAGTAGACCCTATTTTGTCCTTTTCTTTTCCAATACAGCCCTTTGTCCCTCTTTAAATTGCTTTTTTAGCCTTTTATGGCAAAATTAGGACTTGAAAATAGTTTTTGACCATTCTTAAAAAAGTCCATTTTTGGGTGAGGTATATCGTAGTAGCGCCAGACTTTCTCTATGTTTGGTTTACGCGAAACATTGAAAAATGAAACAAGCAAAAAGCGATTTTTGAGTCGAAATGTTTGACTTTTCTTTGGTGTTGAAAAATGGAATGCAAATTTGCGATGCGATGTTGCGATGTTTCAAAAATTTGCTTGCGATGTTGCGATGCGATGTTTTTGGACAAAATTTGATGCGTGCGATGCGATGGTGCGATGCGGTACATCGCAGCAGCATCATCTATAATTTTAAACAGAAAATAGTCTATAAGGAAGGCTTACATGAGAATCTACCACCAATCTGATAATTTGGCCGTTTTTCGGCCGCCTTTTAGAATTTGGTTGCTCTTTTGTAAAATTTGGCCAAAATATTTGGACGAATTTTATTTTTAATTTTTAGCCACGAGTATAAAACAATAACAACTGATCCGAGCAAAAATTTAAAAAAAATTAGATTTTTTTATTCGATGCCATAGGTCTGGTCATTGCATTTAGTTATCTTTTGCTGTAAAGTTGGAGGAAAAGATGATAAACCTAAAATAGAGTGTAAAGTTCTAATTTCTTCTTCAAAAAACGCTATAAAAAGTGAAATGGAAAAGGGGAAAAAACTATTGAAAATAGGTTGATTAGTTTTCAATTGCATTTGGATTTTTAGGGCATTTTTTGAAGGAATTTATAAATTCTGGTATTCATGATGCTGAGCCAACTTTTGATTCTGCACAAGTTTGTCTGAGATCACAACACCGAGTTGTTGACAAAACATGGCTCTCATACAACATATAAAAAAACAAAACTTGGATTAATCCTTTCGTGTCGAGCCTATCTCCTTAATAGCTTTCACCCCTCTTTTAAAAAGGGCAAAAATTTTTTGGTAAGACCCAAAATCCTTATCTAAAAAAATTATTTTTTGCTTATTGCCTTTATTTAAGTTGAAACGGCTCTAGAACATCATTTCTGGTCGTTTGGAGCCGGTACCACATACCGAAGTCCGGCCAAACAAGCTGCCAAATTCTCAGATTAGGTGGTTATCGTATAGCCATTAAAAATACGCAGCAAAAATTCTGTTATAAATTATACACCGGAAAAAATTTTCGAGACAAAAAACGTAGAATATAGGTGGTTTTGAGACCATGAAAAGGATAAAATTGTCGACCATGATTCAACGAATTTCAGGATGCGGCTTTTGGAAAGTGATCGGGCGGGATTTCGGGACTGGATTTTGGCTCAAAACCATCACGGGCAGGGTCGGGATCCCGCCTCGTTTCCGTGAGTAAAAATTCGCGATTTGCGAGTAAAAAGCTTTTTGTTTTTTTTGCACTTGTTAGACCCCACATGTCATCAGGCCCTACTTTTCGCGTTTTATTAAATAGTTTTATTTAATAGCAACAGCTCTGCATATTACGCTTTTCAGATTTTGGTTGACCCAACATTTTCAGACTTTCGTAGATTCGAAAAAAGCCCTTGGGGCTGCTGTATTAGAATAAATACGGTATTTACTTATTTTATCAAACTTTTAAAACCTGTGTTTCTCGCGGTTCTTAATTGTTTCGCACTAGCATGTAGCCCTGCGATTCTAGTTTCTGATGAGCTATTACCGTATACTCTATTAACTCCCTATGGGAGTTATTTTTCAACCCTTACCTTATTTTTGCCGAAATTATTTTTTTTTGAAAATTTTCGACTTTTAAGTTTCAGTCGGAAATTATCATTTCTAGGGGTAAAATAGTCGGGTTTATTGTGAAAATGTGGTCAAAATATACGTTTATGAATAAAGTTCAGAGATTTAGCTTAACACTAGAACGGCTGACTGTACTAAAGTGTGCGTCTTGTGCCAAATTTAATGCTGAACAAGATAGGCGAAAAAAATTCCGAAAAAGGTGCTTTTGTAAATTGGACTTGGTCAGTTTTCAAAACTACCGCTAAAAAATGGGTCATTTTACAAATCAATAAAAAAAAACAAAAATTTCATAGTCACTTCAATAATTTCATAGTGCATCTGAAAGCTGAGATTCAAAAAGATTTAAACTTCGAAAAATTCGATATTTGAATAATTGTTGTCTTGAGCGGAATCTGAAATTTTACAGCGAGTCTCAGAACTTAAGAGCAGATTTTAAAGTAAATCGACCACGCTGAACACGAATCCGGTGTCAGAATCACGAGTTTCCCTAGCTTTGAGGGACATTCCGTTGAAGTGTTCTTGAAAATATTTTTTTAGAACTGTTACTTAATAGTTCAAGATTGCCTTTTTACTGTACTTTAAAACACTATCTGGTGCAATTTTTCTCGCTTTATCGAATAGTACCCAAAAAAAGAAAAAAAATTGCTAAAAAAGAACTTGCGCAAAAAGCTCTACAATGAGAGAATGTTGTAAGTCAGGTTGAAAAGTTTCGTCTAAGTTTTCTCTATAATCAAAACTTTCTTTTTAGAAACTGTAAAGATCGGGCAGACATACTAAAAGATAGCGCAGAATCTCAGCTTTCAGATGCACTATGAAAATTATTGAAGTGACTATGAAATTTTTGTTTTTTTTATTGATTTGTAAAATGACCTATTTTTTCGCGGTAGTTTTGAAAATTGACCGAGTGCAATCTACAAAAGCACCTTTTTCGGAATTTTTTTCGCCTATCTTGTTCAGCATTAAATTTGGTACAAGACGCACACTTTAGTACAGTCAGCCGTTCTAGTGTTAAAAATGATTTTCAGTACATGCAGTACATTCATACAAACACAGTGCATGCAAACAAAAATATATGAGAGGAGTCTACCGAAGATTCCCAAGCGCATTACCAATAGTGTAATATTTAACAGGTATGATCATTGGATTACTGCATCCGAATCATCCTTGCAATGCGGCGTTTGTGAAAAAAAAGACTACGAAGAAATGGA
This sequence comes from Ditylenchus dipsaci, assembly GCA_004194705.1. Classification (NCBI taxonomy): domain Eukaryota; kingdom Metazoa; phylum Nematoda; class Chromadorea; order Rhabditida; family Anguinidae; genus Ditylenchus; species Ditylenchus dipsaci. The sequence goes on from SADC01000383.1 coordinate 65,618, forward strand.
GAAATGTGATGTTTGCCTTCATGACAAATGTTTCAAAGAATTCCACATTAATTATTGAGTCTTCAAAATTTGTTGAAAAAAGCAAATTCTGATGCCATTTTCGTGATAAAATCGCCTCTTTTTCACGTAAAAATGGTCATGGAAAGTCATAATATAAATTTGGTACAATTCTGGTATACCCCCAGCACTCAATTCTGGTAAACCCCACGATTTACCCGTGATTGATAGCTGAGGATGTTAGCTACACGGTCCTCCCTGTAGGGGGACCAAGGCATTTTTCAAGGAAAAACAACAGGGGGACCAAGCTAAAATTTTGGGGCACTTTGTGTAGGAGTTCCACTAACATCCTCAGCTTTCAATTGTGCGGTAAAGTGTTGGGGGTATACCAGAATTTAGTGCTGGGGGTACACCCGAATTGAGTGCTGCGGGCATACCAGAATTTAGCCATAAATTTGAGGTTTTATGTCAATTTTTATACACGTCGGCAGAAACGGGTTAAATAATCTTGAAAGCGTTAATCAAAAATGGCCCTAGCTCTGAAATCCTAGTAAAAAATAATGGGTGGAGAGTTACTAGAGTGAATACGGTAACTGTGTGAAGGTGGGAGAACAATTGGTTTTGAAAAAAAAAGAATTACCTGGCTCGATGTGATGTGTAAAAATAGGAGGACAAATTGTTTTGAAAAAAAAAGAAGTAGTTTCATGAAAATAAAATTTTCTCGACTTTTTCTCAGGGTGTTTCCACTTACAGCTTAAGAGAAAATCTTTCAGTCATGCTCATGGTGAGCCGAAAATACGGTGCTCCCACTGAAATTCTTGTTCAAATAAATAACGCTTTTGCCATATCTTGGCTATATGTATCATCAAAAGGTGTATGCTTGAACGACCATTATTTCTATTTGATCTCTTCCTTGTGACAACACGAAAAGCAGATTGAATGGATGGCCGAATTTAGCAGTATTGAGAGTGAGATTGAATCAGTCAAGGCTATATTCCCTGATGTGGTCGAAGTGATCGACAAACAATCCCGAATTTGTGTAGTATTTGCTCCAGATGCCAGGGTCTATGTCCATCTACACGCAAAGTTGGTTATTTTGCTAATTCACACATAGTAAAAGCCAGATGCACATATTTATCAGGCATTTCTCGATTTTTTGTTCAAAATGCTGATTTCTCAGACCCAAATCCGGATTTTTTAAATTTTGCATCGGCCTACCCTGCTATAAAGACAGTTCTTCTAAAAAATTTTAATTTTTCTTTTTTTAGTTCACATCCCATATTCGAGGTGTGCGCTCCTTCAATGCCCGGCCAATTTAAGACTTATATGCTGAACCAGCTAAGGAATGTTTATGCCGAACACCCAGACCAGCCAGTTCTTTACGGCATAGTTGAAAAAGCCCTAGAACTATATTATGAAAGTCTAAAAAGGAGTAAACGAGTAGATGGTCATGAATCAGTTAGGATAGCTCAGGATCCATCCCTCAACCACTCAACGACTCTGTCTTTCAAATCTTCAGTGGACCTATATTAGAGGATAGAAAAAGCATTTTTCAAGCCCATGTTGCAGCTGTTGATTCCAAAGAAGAAGTAAGTTTCTTAACCTTATGATTGCAACATTTTTCGACCATAAAAATCAGCTTGGTCTCCTGAGGTAACTTTTCAAAAATTGTGTTTTTTACAAAAAATTGCGAAAAAAGCAACAGGGTGATAAGGCACGGTATCGATTTTGGGATCTCAAACTTTTTTATTTTTGAAATTTCAGTCAAAATCCTTTTTTGCTTCAAATGGCAATAAGCACTAGATAAAATGGTCTTGTTCCTTCAAATTCCTGTTTTTTGACCAAATGTCCTTTTTTAAATTTTTTAGATGGCATCCCTGCAATAAGCACTAGATAAAATGGCCTATTTTCCTTCAAAAATGGTCGAAAGGTCTTTTTTTTACCCAAATGTCCTTATTTAAAAATTTTAGAGATCGATACCCTGGAATAATGTCCGTAAAGGCGTTTTTTTTAATTAAAAGTTTGACTAGCACTCCCATACCCGCCAATGAGAAATACCAACCTATACTACAATAAAGCGCATTTTTTCAACTTGCCCACTTTGTTGTTTTTTGGCTTGTGTGTGGTGTAGAGTTGGTCACCATGTTTTAAGGTGCACTCATACATTTTTCTTGGTTTCTTGTAGGTTAAAAAAATTAAGTTAGTCCTATAGTGCCCTTACTTGTCCATGACTATAAAAATTTGGCGAATTAAAACGCGCGCGGGACATTTTTTTACTCCAAAAATACTTTAGCTGTGGTGGCCCTGATGTTTTCTGCTCGCAGTGCAGAAATTTGACTTTTTCATATTCTGTGAGAACTGGCCCGCTTGGCATCTCCTAAAAACTAGTTATTGATAAAGGAAACATCGTTAAAATAAATAAAATTGTTTCAAATGATGATGGGTTATGAAATCACATGAAAAAGACGAAATGCTAAGAGTGCGTCCATAAATTTTCAACAACAAATTTTCAAATTCAATTGTCTTATACTTATTAAAAAATCAAGCTATATGTAAAAAATTTTTCGTAAACGCAGATTATTTTGGATAGAAAAAATGATAAAAATAAAAGAGATCAAAGGTTCTTTGGAAAAAAAAACGACAAAACTCCCAAAAAGTGGTGTGCGTCCATAATTTTGCAACAGACTGTATATAAAGATCAATACATAATGAATGATTTAAAATAATTATTTCGGAATAAAAAAGTGTCCCGCGAGCATTTGAATTTGTGGAATTCCCATTTTCATCAACAAGTATGGTCTTATAAGTCAAAACATCATAGAAATCAAGGAAAATAGGAAGAGCCTATTATCCAATGGCACCAAATGTCATATAAGTACTTTATTATTACAGGCAATGGCTGTGCTTGCCCAGCTGAAAAGCAACTCCAAAATAGCTCGAGCCACTCACAATATCTATGCCTGGAAAGTCGAGAGAGCCAATGCAAATGGCAAGAAAATTGATATGCACGACTGTGAAGACGACGGGGAATTTGGTTTGAATGTTATTTTTAGATCTACATTTTACAAAAATATTTTCAAGTTTAGGAGCTGGACCTAAACTGCTCAAAATTTTGTCAATGATGAAAGTCAAAAACTTGATTGTTATTGTTACCCGTTGGTATGGAGGCAAACATCTAGTGAGTTATGCAATCAATGTAAATTTGCAGCCGCAGAAAAAGTCATAAAGTCAGTCGGACATAGAACAGTTTATGTCGGGTTTTTTCGCATTTTTTTCGTTTTTCATACAAAAGTACCCATTTTTGCCAAAAACAAAATCTTAACTTTTTTGAAGTTAATCAAGTAAACAAAAATCTAAATTTACAGGGTCCTGATCGGTTTCGCCACATCTGCAATTTGGCTAGAGCTGTTATTGTGGAGTATGAAGAACAAATAAAGCGATAAATTTTATTACTTTTTGGCGTGGTTTATTGGCTTAATTGAAGAATAGCCACCAGTTAGATTAATTATCTTTCCGAAATAATCCGAAATTGGTGAGTTTTCAATTTGCGTTCTACTTTTCACGATAAAAAAATCTTGTATTGTTGTTTGTTCACCAAATTTCAATGTTGTTGGGGTTCAGGATTAACCAGGATTGGCAAGAAGTGGTTTTCAGGCCACATCTGAGGCCACCTCAATTTTTTGTGAAATTTTATGAAAGTTCGTAATACTTCGAATTTTTACTATAATATGCGCTTTTAAGGTTTCTTAAATAGCACAAGGAATGTGTATTGATGTGGGTACATAAAAAATTAGATGCGCTGATAGAATACACAAGAAAACAAGCAATGAAAGGGAAAAAATTATTTTTGTAAAAAGCCACCTCTTGTCAACCCTGGTCTATTTCTAGGGTACAATCAAGTGGGGGCTATTATTGTTCAAGTATTCCGATATTTTTATGCATTATTACATTTTGTCACTTTTATTATTTTTGTCAAATTTAGTCTTGATATTTTTTAGGAATTCTAGTCAGTGTCGAATACCCTTTGTTATGTTCCTCAGTAAATGTGTACTCTGAGTGTGTGTGTGATACCGCATTTTCTCTTGAAAGCAGCCCAATAGGCCTTCCCTTGAAAACGTGTTAGGAGCAGCATGTTTTGAGCCAGTTTTTGGATTCTGTGACTGAAATACCCCCTCAAAAGACTGAATTTCCCCTCAAAATTTACTTTTCATCCCCGAATTTCATATTGCCATTTTTCTTTGAATTTAGTTATCATTTTTAAAACCTTTGATGTTCTTTTGTAGCCCTGGATATTAGCTTTTTAATTAGCTTTTAAACTCCGCTGGGCAATTTGAGAAATGGAAAGATCAAGAGGTTTCAAAAAGCTAAAAGCCCTAAAAATGCCTCTCAAGCTTTTTTAAAGGAGAAGGAAACTTTATATCCGCATCGCCTGGGGTCACAGGTTTAAATCTCTTTATGCGCATACTCTAACTAATGAACCCGTCTATAATTATAGACCCCCCCCTTGAGCCGTTTAACTTAATTCTCCATATTTCACTTGGAAAATGTGATTAAAATGCCTTTCTTAGCTTTTTTTAATTCTAGACACGTCTCTAATTATGGACCTTCCTCGAGGGGCGGGGGCTGTGACGTTTTAAAAAATTATAGACCCGGGTCTATAACTAGAGAAAATACCGTAGGCTTCTAAATAATTACAAGTTTTTCGAGTGGTCCAAGTAGAAATCCACTTATATCGTGGTATGGCTGCCTAGTGGGAATTTGTGAAACGCCTAATTAAGGCGGCTCTTTAGTTAGAAACCAAAGGGCGGACCAAGGCAAGTTTTTAAAATTTTACATTTTAATAGAGATTTTTCCGTGAAATGATTTGTTTAATCTTTTAACACGAGAAAGACGAAACGTAACGTTGGTTGCAAACGATGCGGAATTTCACGCAGATCATTTTCATGTATATGAGTATGGGTGTTTGGATGTGATGAAATGGCCTAATAACCTCTCTCGAATACCCCAACATTTCAACAAAAGTGTAAAACACTAGAAAATTTCAAGGTAAGCAGAAATCGCTTATCTGAAGACTGCATTTTCGACTCTGATATGTCAAAATGGCCCTGAAAATCGGCCTTTTCGAATGAGTGTATGTGAGTGGCGATTTGTATGCAAAAAGTCAAACAACCATCGTCAAACTCACAAAATTACCATTTTCCGACCTGTTAAATTTACGTGTCATGACTGTGTATAACTGCTCGATCCTTAGTTAATACTTGTTGAGAAGTTCATGAGCTACAAGCTCTTATAATTTCCAGCACAAAAAATTGTAAAACTGACTCAAAAATCACAAAAAAGAGGTAAGACCAGCAGTTCCCGTGGTATCCAAATTTGGAGGATACCTTGTTTGGATTATTTCTGACCAAATTTTTAAAAAGTTTGTGGTCTATTATATACCAAAATGTTCAGTGTGAAAAATGCAACAGAACTAGTGCGAAGACTCGCAAGACAAAAACAAAACTTTAGGAAATTTAAGCAGAAACAATTTGACCCCAAAACCCTTCAGAAAACCATGGTCTTTTTGACGAAAATTCAGGTGGTTGTAGCTTTGTTTCGTAATTTTCTCGAAATTTAACAGGTCAAATACTACGTGAAAGAGCTTGGTCCCCCTGTGGTTTCAATTAAAAGAGTCGCCTAAATTAGGCAGGTCACCTAATTTAGGGGTGACCTAAAGTAGGGAAATTTAGGCGGCTTTCTTTTTCACTTAAATTCGCCTATCATCATAAGGAATAGGCAGAAATGCTCATCCCTGACTTTGGCAAAGCCTAAGATTCTTTAGGTTTCAGCTTCATTTTATATTGTTTAAATTATTTTGTAATTCTTTTTGTGAATTCGACTAATTCAAATAATAAATAATTTTTATATGGCTCCTAGCGAACACCAAATAATTGCATTTTGCACAGTGAACCTTGCTTTTTTCAATCGCAAACTCAAGCAAAAATTTACCACAATATTTCAGATGAACTCCAGGCTTTTTGTCAGAATATTAAGACATCGTTTGTTGCTGCAGGTCAAAAATGCTTACCCTGCAAAATTATATCTAAATCCGTCAAGTGTAATTTCAAGAAGCTGCTCTCATCAAAAAAGTCTGCTAGAATTGGAACAGGAAAAACAGGAACTTAGGAGGAAAAAACTGTCTGAAGAAGATAAACTGAAAGAAGATTTGGAACAGGTGCGGTCTACATACGGTTGCTCGGTCAATTGGTCCATGGCTCGATTCATTTACATGTTTTTTGTATTGTCTGCCAGGCAGACGCGTAGCAGAAATTTCTTAGGGGGGGGGGGGGTGTTCACCAAAATTTTTAGGCCATTTTACTTACACCGTTTTTCAAAATTTCAAGTCCATTTAACCTACATCGTTTTGAAAAAAAAATCTGAAGTGGGGCACCAATAAGGAAAAATATCTAAACCTCCGAGAAAATCAGTATTATATTTGCGGCCGCAAAATTTTTTTAAGGGTGCCAGAGAATTGGGAAGGAGAAATTTAATATAATGCCTTTTGTGCTAGAATAAAATTTATTAATTAGTTAATTTTAAAACAAAAAGAATAAGGAAATTTTCTTTTACTCGAAAAATGAGTAAAATGTTGATAAATATCCGAAAAATTATGATTCTATACAACCTCGACGGCGCCGACAGGCGAATTTTAAAATTTCAACATTAAAACTTGAGCAATGATGCAGTTCCATAACTGGGGTCATTTTCCGGGCACGAAAATCAGAAAAAAACTTCGGCCCACACGAAATTTCAAATTTTGTCATGAGCCAGTCTCGTTATAAGCTGCATCGGATAGCTAAAAGCGTTCTCTACAAAGTTGTTAGATTTGATTTTAAAAGGATGGGTATAAAACACCCCGCTTTTTCTTAAATTACCCGCTTTTTATCTTAAATCTCGCGCTTTATTTTTAAAATTGAATTCTTGACCTTATATTAACGTAACTTTTTTTTTAAAATTTTACGTCATCATGTAGCTCCGGATCTCGATTTTCTAATGAGCTGAAAATTTTAATTGTAAAATATAAAAAATTAAAATCTTAAAAAAAATTAAGATATAGAAAACTATTCAAATGAATATAAATGAATGTATACTATTCAAATTGAATATAAACCGAAAACTTACTTTCTTCTAGTTGGTATATCTCTTCACTTTTGACATTATACAGTTGATTGTTGTAACTCATAAGAAAGCTAAGATCCAGGGTTACATGATGGTATAAATGTTTTTGAAAAGTTATATTAAAATAAAGGAGAAAATTCAATTTTAAAAATTAAACGGGTAATTTAAGACAAAAGGCGGGAGATTTAAGAAAATAGACGGGAGAAATCAATTTCATCCATTTTAAAATAAGCCAAATTTTATGAAATTTCATAATAAAGGTGTAACTAAAAAGTGTAAAAGGGGGAAATTTTAATCCACAATATTTTGTTTGTGAAAGCTCCAAAGTTAAATATATCAGCATAGATTTTTCTTCTCAGTTTGTAGCGGAGAATCTTGGCTACCTTTTAAAGTCTAAATTTGTTGTAATACTACAAAAACTTTGGTGTGAAAACAAACAAAAAAAACACACACAAAAATTCAAACCCCTGAATTTCTACATTCTTCAAATGGCTCAGTGGAGTTTGATGATAAAGCTGAGATCTTGCGCTACATGTTAGTTAAACATTTTTGAAAAGTAAACGTAAAAATTAAGAAAAAATTCAATTTAAAAATAGGGGGAATTTTTCAGTAATTAGGGGCAAAATAAAATATTACCCAAAAAACTAGAGAGTGAATATTGCGCAAAAGACATTTAAGGTGAAAAAAAGTAAAAAACTTAAGAAAAAAATAAAAAATTCGAAAAACAGAATGCCACAATCTATTTCCGATTTTTTCCAATTTGACACACCATGAAAAGCTAAAGGTAAAAGTAGAGTTAAAGGGCATATAGAGATAAATGTGGGGACCAGCGGCTCTTTTCTTTCTCGTAAAGTTTTCACATACTTTCTCATCTAAATTTTTTAAGTTTTCTGGCCAGTTTTAAAAGTAGTATAAGGTCATCTACATCAGATTTGATGTAAACAAATGAAAAATATGGCGATTCAAAAAAAATTGCTGGTCCCCGCCTTAACTTTATGAAACGCGCTGGTATGCCCTTTAAAAGTCAAGCTTATTCCTACCGCTACTGGTTAAAAAGGAAAAAAGCTGCAATATATGTGATAGATACAAATGTGTGAAAATGTTTCGTAGACAGTTCGACCACTCTCTTTGCTCACGGGTCTACTTATTAATAACTGAAACTTTTAAAATCCAGGTCCGTCAATGAACGAATATTACAGCCAATATGTGGAGGAAACTATGAAGAAGACGAGCAACAAGAGGATGAGAAAAAAGAAACTGAGGAGGAAAGGCCATCAAAGAAAGCAGGTTTGCATTTAGCTTTAAATTTTATGGTTAGGTTTTTTCGCACCCATGTATGGTCTACCCTTCACGCTGTTAAATCTCGATAAAGTGTTTTCTCAATAAAATAGTATGAGAGATTTATTTGCAAACCCGGAATAGAATTCATGTGGTCGAGACTGACAGTTCACTGGGTCTAAAATCTATTTTATCTAAAGTTTAATTCACAGTAGAATTTTTTGCGTATGTATAACCCGGTACTTTTTACGTCCTACATCCGAAAAGTTGCCATAAGTGGTTTTTTGAAAAAAATATCGAAGCCTGCATTGTTCAATTTCCGACCCGCTATATTTTCGTAACTGGCGTAGCCAACGTGCACATCGGTTTCAATGTTTTCAACCAAGTCAACAAGACCACGGACTGTCATGTGTTAAGATCCTTAATTTAGCCCATATAAGTTTAAAACACAAGTTTGAGCTTTTATTATTTCGGCGTATAAATAACCTGTAATGGCATTACTTGGCTATAAACACTGAATGAACTTTTGACTTGATATTTTGTACCAAAAACTCTTATCTCAGACTTATAAGAGATGGCGATCGGTGGGTCTAATCCATAATATTATGGTTGCAGTTCAGAATCCCCCCCCCCACGGGGACTGATCAGGTGGAGGAGATAACTTCATATTCGTGTTCTCGACCCCGATTTCATGAGAAGGCCGGCTGTTTTTTTGGTTCTGAGAAAAAAAAAATTTTCGAACCACAAGGGGTATCATGGTTTTTAATCAAAATTTGAAAAATTGAGTTTTTTGAATTTTAAAGGGACAAAGGCTGTATTGGAGGGAAGGAAACATTATAAATTTGAATATCTGTATTCTTCGACTGCCTCACCATGTTTTTCAACTGGGCCGTGGAAAAAGATACTCTATGTGCATTTAATGGTCAAGAGTACTTCTCGGAATCATGTCTAAGGTGAGTGAGTGCGCGCATCTCTAACTCTCAAGCCTCCTGCGCCCCCTTCGGGCGCAGGGGCTTGGGGGCTTGGAGTTGAGATGCGCACACCCACATACCTTAGACACAAATCACTCGAAAGTGACTCTGGATGCATGAAAAAGCATGCATACCAGAGTTTATTTATGCGGTAGGCCCCAGTATTCAAAACTATGTTCACATCTTCTTGTTAGTGGGCCCTGTGTGATTAGTGGCCCCTTTTATTGCCTTCCCCTCCCAATACAGCCCTTATTTCCTTTTAAATTCAAAAGGCGCCAATTAAATTTTTCAAATTTTGACTAAAAAACCATGATACCCCCTGTGGTTCGAAAAAAATTTTTTTTCTCAGAACCAAAAAAACAGCCGGCTTTCTCATGAAATCGGGGTCGAGAAACACGAATTTGAAGTTATCTCCTCCACCTGATCAGTCCCCGTGGGGGGGGGGGGGGGTGGGTGATTCTGAACTCAAGCCAATATTATTGTTTGCTTTCAGAACAGAAAATGCGAGCCGCTATTAAAAAGAATCTCCGACCAGTCAAAGAAGCGACTCCTGAACGTGTGGTAGAACTGCTTCGAGAGCTGCGAGCCAAGGACATCGTGTGCTTAAAGGTGCCGATCAATCAGTGCACTCATCCCCACCTGATCATCTGCTCTTCTCAAAATGACCGTCATGCTGACGCTGTTACGCAGAGTATTCGAAAATTCTCAAGCTTAACTTCTTTTATCCGGTTTGTTTAAATTAGTTGTGCTTAGGGTATCCAAGCTAGCGCAGTAGTGAAATTGTAGATATGAGTCTTTTGACTAAGTGTCCCACCGAAATCTGTGTTTTGCCAGGCTTGAGTTTTTAGAATTTTCGGAGGTGCTAATAATGTTGTTACAAAATTCGGTCATCTACCGTATTTCTTTTGATAGACTCCCGGGGCTTTTATTATAAAAATGTTGAAATTGTCAACGAAAATGGCACTGATTGTGAAATATCAGTCAAGAAATATTAGGGGTATACGTATTGGGAGCATGGGAGCAGGGGTGTCCATTAAAGAAAAAAAACGGTAAGTGAACAACATATGACTATACTACTCTACTTCTTTGATGTCGTATTCTTATTCATGTTTTTTTAAAGAAGGGGAGCTTCTATACGCATAGCCTATCGGTCACAGGCTTCATTGCATTGGGTGCCCACCCTATTCGTTTTGTTCTACTTTTTAGCAACTTCGCTGACTTTTAGGGTCAAAAATATAGAGCAATCGATTGCAATCATTTCCACTGCTACACTGTCAGATAGGATTTCATGCAAAATGACAGACCTGTGTGGGATGTATTGGATTTTATTAGGTAGTTAAGAGTGTCATGATCATTTTGACATCAAACCTGTAGATTAAGGATGTAAAAAACGAGGTCATCAGAACCTTTGACCTATGTTGAGAATTAATGTTCAATCTCAAGTCGAAAAATATTTGTTTGTGTTGATATGTGTTGAATTTTAGAATGTGGTGCATAAAGAGCACAATATTATTTTATTTATAAAAATTAGAGAGCAATAGGCTCAAATATGAAGAAATATATTAGAATGATAAAAAGGGGGATTGCCTGTATGGGGTGCTCCCCCATCCAAGCACAATCGGAAAGGAAAGGCGGAAATCGTAGATCTTTTGATCAACAAATTACAACAAAAATAATTTATAGGAAAGTGTAGAAAATCTGCAAACTAAGAAAATATAAAACAAGAAATTATATTATGAAAAGATTTTTATTTTCCACTCGAACTTTATGTTCGACAAACTAGGCGATGCGTATATGAAAGTCTCTCTTCTGACAATTTCTTTAACGCGGGAAAAGCCGTAGGTCCTGAAAGTATATATTATTGTGCAGAACTTCACGCTGAACACGATGATGAAAAAAAATGAAAAAAGTTACTATATGGTAGTCCGCTGCCCTTGTAAACGACCAATCATAATTTTTGCCTATGCAACTTCAAAGACAGACACTATGGCAATTATTTCAATAGATTAATCTGATTTCGTATTCAAAAAAAAAGCGCGGATCACGAGCTTTCTAATGACATATCGTTGGAGTATTTATGACGGTTGAATGAAAAAATTTTCGGCTCAAATAAATCATTAGGTTCTTTTCAAAAACGTGTTCATACAAAAATGCACAAAAGTGTGAAACGACATTTTTTATTTAATAGTGTACTATTCGGCAGAGCAGGGAAAACTGCACAGATAATGCTCTGAAGTAATCCATAACAAGGCTTTTGAGTATCAAGCAAACTTTCAAAAGCATGTTCAAAAATCATCTTGACCTAAATCTTAAATTTCGCTAGAGAACCCTAAATTTCTGACACCGGATTCGTGTTCAGTATAGTCAACTTACTCGAGAAACTGCCTTTGGTTCTCACACTCACTGTCAAATTTCAAATCGCTCTCGAGACAAAAATTATTAAAATTTGAAAAATTCGAATTTTAATTGTTTTTTGTCTCGAGCGGAATTCGAAATTTGACAGTGAGTGTGAGAACCAAAGGGCAGTTTATCAAGTAATTGATCTTGCTGAACACGAATCGGTGTCAGAAATTCAGGTTAGTTTTCATGCTCTGCTGAATAGTACACCATTAATTAAAAAATGTCGCTTTCACACTTTTGTGCATTTTTGTATGAACAACGTTTTTGAAAAGAAACCTAATGATTTATTTGAGCCGAAAATTTTTTCATTCAACCGTCATAAATACTCCAACGATATGTCATTAGAAAGCTCGTGATCCGCGCTTTTTTTTGAATACGAAATCAGATTAATCTATTGAAATAATTGCCATAGTGTCTGTCTTTGAAGTTGCATAGGCAAAAATTATGATTGGTCGGTTTACAAGGGCAGCGGACTACATATAGTAACTTTTTCAATTTTTTTTCATCATCGTGTTCAGCGTGAAGTTCTGCACAATAATATACTTTCAGGACCTACGGCCTTTCCCGGTTTATTTCTTCTAAATTTCTTGTTTAGAACGGCCAAATTCCGACAAAATAAAGAACTCTGCCGGATGGTTTGTTCTCGACATGGCAGCGTGAGTTTTTTCCTTCAGATAATTGTGATGACAGAGACTATGCTAATTATGTTTTTTTTTGTTCCCTTTTTCATCAATTTTTTGATCTTTTTCAAAGTGATACGGCTATTAATAGACTGGGCATTCTAGTTTCTCAGGAAGTATAACTTTTTGCAAGATGCCTTCCAAAGATATGCTTTAAAAAGATATGCTTTACAAAAAATTGAAAGTATGGAACAAGTCACAAAAATAAGTCAGTCCATACTTTTGATTCTTGTAAATTCATTTTGAAAATATCTTGCAACAGTTATATTCCGTAAGAAACTAGAATCGTTGGGCTACATGATGTGTTATCACGTTGTGCCAAGTTGAAAATTAAAGAGATAAGGGCAGAACAAAATTTGGTACAAAAAAAAGTTTTCTTGTGTTTTTTAAAAAGAGACGTTGCTGCTGGATTACGTTTCTATCTAATAAACCGACACCACCTAATTCAAATCGTGTTTTTGGCATTGTGTTTTCTGACACCTTTTCGCAGACTACTCTTAGGCAAGTTAGCACCATTTTGTAGCTCATTTCACGGGTGGTGTTTAATTTTGCCCCTAATTACTGAAAAATTAGAATCGTGTTCCAGTGAAATATAGACGTAAGTTTGCAAAACATGACAGAAAAATTCGGCTTAAACACAAAAGTGGTTTTGCATGTCTCCGAGCTTTTTTCGATGTTTGCGTTGCACTTTGGAGAGCCGTGCATTCCGAACCAGATTACTGTCACGCTTTCTGCTCTTACGATTATTCGTTGCTGAAATGATTGAAAATAGCTAATAAAAAGGCAAAAGTTGTACAGTTCGCCGAAAAACCAAAACTCAGTCAGAAAATGAAAATAAGATTAACAAACAAAATGGCAAAGCTTCTTTTTTCGAATAAAAAAATTATTCTCAAAATATAAAAATTCGAAAAGTCATAGCCAAAAAAATCTCGCGCTAATTTGGGACGCACTGTGAATGAATTTAGAAATTCAGGAAGCTATCACAGGATATTCAGCGCTCGACGGGCGCAGTAATGCTAGTTAGAATAAATACGGCAATTATGTTTTTATTTATGTGATAATATTGAAAACAAGTTTGTAGCCTTTAAAAATTACAGGATACGAAAAGGATACAGCATACAAAATTACAGTGTAGAAAATAGAAGTTTTGTGGAAGCCAATTAACTAACCGATCCGCAAGGGCATGGGTGGAAGGTGTGAATTTTTAAGCACCGCTGGGCTTTCAAATAAAATTGCTCGAATATTTAATTAGAAACGGACAATACTTTTTTCTCCGACTAAAACACTTTTTTTCCGACTAAAATATTTTTTTTCCGACTAATTTTATTTCCGACTAAACCTTTTTCTCCGACTAAAATACTTTTTTTCCCGACTAATTTTCTTTTTTCTCCGACTAATTTTAATTCTCGACACGAATCAACCATTTTTAAAAAATTTTGTGTGAAATTCAAGGGTGGGCAAAGACCAGATGGCTGGAGACCCACTCCGGAATGGCCAAAAGGCCAAATTATTGGTTTTTGGGGGTTTACTAAAGGGGTAGTAAATTTTTTTAGAAAACCGATTGAGCGGATCAGATTTCGGGTCCGATCGGCTTAATCGCTCAGAATTCAGGTTTATGGTGGTTTCGAGTGGTTCAAGGTGGAGTTGTGGTCGATTAAGCCGATCGAACCCGAAATCTGATCCGCTCAATCGGTTTTTCTCAAAAAGTTTACTCCCCCTTTAGTAAACCCCCAGAAAACCAATAATTTTGGCCTTTTGGCCATTCCGGAGTGGGTCTCCAGCCATCTGGTCTTTGCCCACCTTGAATTTCACACAAAATTTTTTAAAATGGTTGATTTCGTGTCGAGAATTAAAATTAGTCGGAAAAAAAAGTATTTTAGTCGGAGAAAAAAGTGTTTTAGTCGGAAATAAATTAGTCGAAAAAAAAAAATTTTAGTCGGAAAAAAAGTGTTTTAGTCGGAGAAAAAAGTATTGTCCATTAGAAACCTTAAAGTAATACGGAATCCGTGCAAATTTTACGGTGTCGAGTGGAGATTAGGTGGGGTCTATCAGCAACACACTGCCGACTCTGAGCACTTGCCAAATCATATGCCTATAGTTTGTGATTAAATGAACAGGCTTCTTTGTTTACAGATTGTTCTTCACATGATGACCGACTCAGTGCGCGAACTATACGATCTAGAGATGCTGCATGGTGTGGGTGAAGACAGGGAGGACTTAATGGCCGAAGATGAAACTGAATTCTTGCCTCCGTCAACAAGAAAGGGTGATACAATCCATGTTTTTGCTCTCCTTGTTTATATTGTGAGAAAATTATGTGAGCGAATGTAATAATATTGGTTTGTGGGATTAGCTACTGCTTTGTGGGCTTAGTATAGGTAGGAATTCTATAAAGTTATGTACAGTGTTTTGAACAGGCGCCCTTACTTCTTGATGGCAGCGTCCAATTATACGTTTAGGTAGTGTTTGATGTTCACTACATTTTTCAAAAATTTATTTGTGAAGTCGGAGTGCTATTCATCATAAATTTCATGAACCATTCTTACGCCAACTCCGGTTTTAAAAATTGTCAAATATATTTGTCCTAGCAGGGAAAAGCCTTTTCGCAATTTTTTTTAATTTGGCACGCTGTGAGTAACCTATATGAATAGTTGAAGACTGTGACTGAAAACACCCGTCAAAATGTGTAAATCTCCCGTCAAAATATGTAAATCTTGGCACGGCGAGATCTGCGGATAAACATTTGCGGGAGGTCATTTGCGGACGTAACATTTGCATAAAGACTTTTGCGGACCTAAATTTGCGTATGCACATTTGCAGAAGGGAATTTGCGGACATAACGTTGACGGATACGACTATTGCAGACCGTCATTAGCGGCAGGACATTTGCAGAACGACTTATGTGGAACGACATAAGAGGAGTGACGTTAGAGGAAGGATATTTACAGACCGACATTAGCAGCAGGACATTCGCGGAAACGACATTTACGGAAATAACTTTTGCGGAGCGACATTTGGGGAAGGACATTTGCGGAAACGACATAAGACCCAAAATATTATCGACTTACTTATTGTTTACCGAATAAATTTGGTAACACTTTACTTGGCCCCCACGGCTGACCCACTTTCGAGGTGAATTTTTAAAACCGATTGCATATTCGTGTTTCTCGACCCGGATTTTTACTGGAAATGATCATTAGATTCTGTGAAAGTGAAAATTTTTTTTTGAGATTTGCCTTGGCCCCAAGGTGAGATTTTGGAAAAATTTGAAAAAAAAATATTTTTTAAATTGGCGCCTTTGAATTTTAAAGGGATTAAGGGCTGTATTGGGAGGGGAAGGCAATAAAAGGGGCCACTTTCATGTCAAAACAATAGAAAATTAAATATATGTATACTTCGACTGCCTCACCATGTCTTTCAGCTGGGCGTGGCAAAAAGAGACTCTATACGCATTTTTTGATCAAGAGTACTTCTCGGAATCATGTCTAAGGTAAGTGAGTGCGCGCATCTCTAACTCTCAAGCCCCCTTCGGGGCGCAGGGGGCTTGGAGTCGAGATGCGCACACACACATACTTAGACACAAATCACTCGAAAGTGACTCTAGATGCATGAAGAAGCATGCATACCAGAGTTTATTTATGCGGTAGGCCCAGTATTCAAAACTATGTTCAAGATCTTCTTGTTAGGGACCATGTGTGATTAGTGGCCCCTTTTATTCCCTTCCCTCCCAATACGGCCCTAAATCCCTTTAAAATTCAAAAGGCGCCAATTTAAAAAATATTTTTTTTCAAATTTTCCAAAATTTTACCTGGGGACCAAGGCAAATCCAAAAATTTTTTTTCACAGAATCTGATGATCATTTCCCGTAAAAATCGGGTCGAGAAACACGAATATGCAATCGGTTTTTAAAATTCACCTCGAAAGTGGATCAGTCGTGGGGGGGGGGGGCAAGTAAAGTCTAGCCATAAATTTATTGTCTTTCGTTGTTATACTTGAAAAGCACTGCTAAAATGGTATTTTTTGAAGACTTTCTATAGAGTACCGTATTTCTGTAATAAGGCGGCATGCGCTTATTTTTCAAACCCTGAAAATCCGAAAAATTCGAATTCAATCTGATATTTTTGGGTGCTCACCAAAATCTAAAAATTAGAATCGGTAGAGCTCGTGGGAGTTAAGAAAACGCATCAAACAGATAACCAAAATATTTACTCTGCTTCGAGATATAGACCCTCGAAGTTGGGGGTGCCACTTATTAGAGGGTGCCGCCTTATTACAGGAAATACGATATACGGTTTTTTATGTGATTCCGCAAATGTCGCTTTGCAAAAGTCATTTCCGTAAATGTCGTTTCCGCAAATGTCGCACCGCAATTTTGTTCCGCAAATGTCCTGCACTAATGTAGTTCGGAAATGTTATTTCCGCAAATGTCACATCCGCAAATGTTGCGGCGCAAAAGTGATTCCGCTAATATCCTCTGCTTAAATCGCTCTGCAAATGTCGGTCTGCGAATGTCGTTGTGCAAAATTCCTGCCGCAAATGTAGGTCCGCAGAAGTTGTATCCGCAAAAATCACTCCGCAAAAGTGGTATGCGCAAATGTTTATCCGCAGATCTCGCCATGCCAAATCTTGCGTCAAATTTTAAAACTTCTTGTTCTCGGTGTTACTTTTCAAATTTTTAACTTTTTGCAGTAGTATGTAGCCCTGAATCTCCGGTACGTGACGATTCGATACAACGACCGATTTGATACAAGGGACCATTCGATAGAAGTTCTTTAAAAGGGATGATTCGATACGAGTTTTGAACAAATACAGTAATTATGTATTTGAGTATTCGATACAAGTCCTTAAAAAGGGACTATTCGATACAAGTCTTTGAAAGGGGACGATTCGATACAGATCTTTAAAAAGTGATGGTCCAATACATTTTCGAAATACCGTATTTTCTCTATTAATCCCCACTCTCTAATAATCCCCACCATATGGACCTTATATCTCAGCGTAGAGCAGACATTTTGCAAATATGTTTTTTTGCGTTTTCTTGATTAGCACGAGCACTCCTGATTCCACTTTTCAGATTTTGGTTGAGTACGCAAAAATTTCGAAATCTACCTCAATCTTTTCTGATTTTTTAGGGGTTGAAAATAATCCCCATGGGGTTTAATAGAGAAAATACGGTAGTATATCATCCACACTGGTCTATGTGTCATCAACATCAATCATCAACATTTTTATTCCAACAGAAATAACACCGAGAACCACATTTAACCACAATAGATCAGGAAGGATAATAACTTTTTACTGATCCATGATGATGTTATGAGCCAACCCTCGCAGGTATTCCCCGGTATTCCGACAGATTCTAATGTATGGCTAAATGAGATAAATCCTATATACGAAAAGAGAGTTGTCTGTGCGCAGTGTTTTCATAACTAACACTAACTCCTAACACTAACCTAACGTTAGGCTAACATTTAAACTAACCTAACACTAACATCGATTTTCAAAGTAACCCTACACTAACATGTTAGTGTTAGGTTAGGTTAGTTTAAAATGGCGGGTTAGTGTTAGTGTTAGGTTAGTTTCAAGTGTTAGTGTTAGGTTAGTTTCAGGTGTTAGTGTTAGGTTAGTTTCAGGTGTAAATGTCAGTGTTCGGATATTTGCCTAATCTTGTACAAACTATACCATCTAAAATTCTCTATTTCTCTCCTCAATAATATAATTCCAGCTATATCTATCGAAGAGAGCCCGTATTCCATTCAAGATATACAGCCGAGTTCACGAAAGCGCTTGTGCGAAGTACTATATGGGACAATTACATCGGAGAAAGGATATCCATGGCAACAAGCTGATGAGATGCAAAGAGTGTTCTACGGTAAATCTTTTTAGATGAAAGGCCGGTTTAATTCCCACTGTCATAGAAGCTATCCGCATACAACAATGTTCTGGACAGGAGCTGGCAGAATACACACAAGGATAAGATGCAGACACCGAAGAAAATCTTAGCTGCTGTTGATCCGGAAAAGAAGGAGCCAGTCACAAGGTTATTTCTAGATAGAGTTCTACACTTGGTTGTTATTTTCTAGCTGCTATTAGGTATCGCAAGATCACGAGTGCTTTCGCAGAGGTCCTGTCCGTTTCGTCGATTCCAGTCAATCTGTTCCACAATCCTGTCATGCGCAATTTTATCCATGAATTAACCGAATATTGAGGTTATTTTATGTATGCATACCAGCATACCGTATGAATACCAGAGTTTCTTTATGCGAAAGGCCCTAGTCAAGAAAACTATGTTCATAGTATAGTAGCACGCAAAGTGTAGCGAAATAAAAAAGACGATAAAATGTAGAGAAATTTGACGCTAGTAGCGAATACCCCCCCCCCCAACGATTTTCACTTTTTTTACTTTAGTAAAAAGTACCCAAATATATGTCCCAGACCCGGAAATGTGCGCAAACTCTTCATTAGTCACAACTTCCGTACGCTGGCCTACCCCCAAGCCTAAGGGCTAAGCCTAAACTTGTTGTTTGCAAGGGTAGTTACAGCAATTTTAAAGGTCGGATGCTTGGGGGGGGGGGGGTATTCGCTACTAGCGCCAGAAATTTCAATTTAGGATTGAAAAATATTGAATTTTTGAATTGGGGCACAAACGCAGGGGCCCGAACGCGGGGGCCCAAATGCGAGAGCCCAAATGCGGTGGTGCCCAAATGCGTGTCAACGGTTCATCTTCCTCCTCTTCCTCATATTCCACAAGATTTTCATTTTCCTTTTCCTATTCTACCTGGTATTGCTGTTGAACATTAGAGATCACAGGATCTATCAACTGCTGGCTTTGATAGGTCACTTGTTAATAAAATTGTGATCTGTATTGATCACGCACTTTTGGTGTGATGATACGGTGAACACTACAGGTTTTGCCATTGGATCCAAAATAACTCCAATTGCTGTCCAAAGTTCAACATGTGTTTTTTGGATGTCTTTTCTCTTCCTTAAACTATGCGCGTATAAAGAAGCTAATCTGAAATGAAGGACATGAATTTATTCATAGAAGGCGCAGCAAATGTTTACAATTACAATTACCATAACAAGACGTTTTTCTAAAACATTTCCTTGTATTTGCCGCCCATTTCTTCTTTGAAGCACTTGGCGAACCACTTCACGTGATCCTGCTTCTTCTCCGCTGACATATAGGATTCTTGGACAGACCAACCAGCACCAGCTCCATGAAATGATCCACTGATTTTGAACGAGGTACGCCGTGCTTTTCCCACTCCGGCTCCAGGAAGACATGTTTTGCAAAGCTCACCTTAAAATAAAAAAAAGTGACCCTACTATAGAATAAGCCCCCCTAAAAATTTTCCTTCTAAAACTTAAGTAAAGACTACCCAAATTTATGTCCCAGACCCCGGAAAATATGCGTAAACTCTTTATTAGTCACAACTTCCGTACGCTGGCCTACCCCCAAGCCTAAGGGCTAAGCCTAAACTTGTTGTTTGCAAGGGTAGTTACAGCAATTTTAAAAGGTCCGATTTGGGGGGGGGGGGGGGTATGACATTAGGGGGGTTGAGGAATGAATTTGAAAACTTCGTGCGAAAAATCCTGACGGGTTCCATACTTATTTCTTAAATAGTACTTGTATATTATTTTATAATGGGTTTCATTAGATAATTCTGAATGATTTAGTGAAACCCATTAAATAGAATTATTGAATTCTTCATATAAAATAGTTCTGCTTGGCATTTGTCAACCACCCCCCCCCCCGCCAAATGACACTCCCCCCCTTTAATAGATAAATAAATAAAAATATCAATGAAAAGCCGTTCATATCTGTTCTAGATAAAAGTTGAATATTACGGGTACATGTCAGTTCACTCCTGGTCAATTCACTCCCGTGTCAATTCACTCCCTGATCAATTCACTCCCCGTATCAATTCGCTCCCCAGATCAATTCACTCCCTGAAACAATTTTGGCTAAAGTACTCAATCCCCCTCTCCAGAGCGGTATGAAGATTGATCCCATCGGCCGATTGATACCATGGGACAATTGATCCCATCCCATTAAAAGGGACGATTGATCCCATACTGTTAGAAAGGGACGATTGATCCATCTAGATGTCTCATGCATCAACAAAACCAAGTGGTCTTCCACTTCGATCGAGTTTTCATGTTCTAAAGTTCCAAAACCTATTTTCTGAACTGATTCAAGCATTCTAAAGATGGTTTGACAGTACTAAATTACGCCTTGCAAGATTTACGAAAACTGTAAAAATACCATTACATACCATTAAAAAGTAATTTTGTTACTGTCAAACCGTCTTTAGAATGCTCAAATTAGTGCAGAAAACAAGTTTTGGAGCCCAAAAACCTAAAAAATAGGGTATCCAGGTTGAGCTCAGCTTGTTGTACCTAAGTATCGATACTTAGGTATGTGTGCTGTGCAGTAGTACCTCAGGTATCTGATGCTCAGATGGCTTAGGTGAAAAGAGATATCTAAAGATAAATAGATACAATAAATCACACCAAAGGACGACTACTTGGTTTGTGCATCTGGGCGGTTCAGGGTAACCTAAACAGTTGAGGGAGAGTCAGGACAACTGAAGTATGTCTAAGCCACAAGGGTGGATTTGTGCCACTGCAGGTCAATAAGGACCATTAAAATCCCTTTACTCAGAAGTCGGAGAAAAATAAATTAAATTACAGACAAACCACGATAAAGTGTAGGCCGGGTGACCAGATTAAATCTACACTATATTAGGTTACCTATATCGAGGGTATTGTCTAAGCATTCCTTGACAATATCAACCACATTCTTAACAATACCTAAAAATAAACACAGTCACAAAGGCAAAGAATTATGTCGAAGGTAAGTGAGTGCATGCATCTCTAACCCATCAAGTCCCTGCGCCCCCGAAGGGGCGCAGGGTTAGGATGCGCACACCCACATACGCATATGCACATACCTTAGACACAAATCACTCGAAAGTGACTCTAGATGCATGAAAAAGCATGCGTACCAGAGTTTCTTCATGGGGTAGGTCGCAATATACAAAACCATGTTCCGGTTCCATCTTAAAAGGCATTCTGTGGTCATCCACGTACTCTTTTAAGGTAAATTACTTTCAGTTTTTAGTGCCAAGAATTTTCCTGCAGTAAAAGAAAAAATTTAAAAATACTTAAAATAGTTTCGTTCAGGGAATTTATCAGGGAATGAATTGATACGGGGAGTGAATTGATACGGGAGTGAATTGACCGGGGAGTGAATTAATACGGGGAGTGAATTGATCAGGAAGTTAATTGATCAGGGAGTGAATTGACCGTGTCCCGAATATTACAGTCAAACCTCGTTATAACACACCCCCTTGTGACCGACCCTAGAGGTATGTTATAACGAGGGATATGTTATATCGGGAGGTAATTTAACGGAGTTTATTATTGAAGCACCGACTCTAGGGATATGTTATATCGAAAGTATGTTATAACGAGGTTCCACTGTATGCGATCAAGGTTGGGTTTGTCAAAAAAAATAACAATTAGTTTTAACATGAAAATCAACTAGAAATTTTTTTAATAAAAGGCGACGCAGCCGCATCGAAAATAAGGCGAGGAGGGGGTATTAGAGGGTGAGGGATTATTTTTCAGGCCCTTTTAGGGGGTGGGGTTTATTATGCCTTGGCCACAATGGAGGTCTGAAGTACGAGGTCGAGGTGTGAGATGCGAGGTCCGTTTTTTTTAATTATATCTTATATATCCGATGGTGGGAAGTTTATTTTATTCAGTAACGGACCTTGAAAATAGGCCAGAAAACTTTTCAGATCAGTAAATGACAAAATCTCGCTGACCTACATCACCTCAAAGACCTCGACCTCGCACCTCCCACCTCCATTGTGGCCACCGTATTAAAGCCAGGATTGTTTAAGCGCCGGCTAAGCGCCGGCGCTTAGCTGGCGCCGGCGCTAACTTTGAACTCGGCGGAGCGCCGGCTAAGCGCCGGCGCCTTAAGCGTCGGCGTTAATTCTTAGCTAAGCGCCGGCGCTGATTGTGAACCGGCAGAGCGTCGGCTTAGCGCCGGCGCTTAAGCGAGGGCGCGAACAATTCTGATTAGAGCGTGGGGGAGTAATAGAGGTTATACGGTAAATGAGTATATACGAAAGCAGGTACACCTTTAGCTCCGGACCCAGCATGTATTCATTATTAATTGGATAAGGCCACATTTTTCCTTGCTTGGTCCACTCAATTTGTTCTTCACTGCACTTTTTGGACCCCATTGTTGCTTGCGGAGCAATATAGCATCGTCGTCCCACTGTTTCCAAACGAGAGATTGTGAGGTTTCGCGAGGTTTCTTTCCAAAAGCTTGTTGATAATCAAAGCTTTTAATCGATTGACAATCTTCGCTATATGACGCTGGCTCACCAATTCTCGTAATCATTGCAATTTGAGACCAGCATATTGACGGCTGTATTACGAAGACAATCCAACGCATAAGTTTCGGAACGACTTGCAGCAGCTGGGAGCAACATATTGACGGCTGTGTTCCGAAGACGATCCAACAGATAAGCTTCTGTTCGGCAAGTTTCTGGTGTTTTCAGAGGCAGTGCTTTTATCTGAGTAGGCGTAGCTTTCTCTTTAATCCAGCACCCTAAAAATACAATTTACGATACGCACAAATGGCCATAAAAACTGAACCTTTTCTGTTTTTCTTTGCATAAAGGAATTTCTCTGAGAAAATTACCGTGAACCGCATGATGAATGGCACTAAATTCGCTGAGTAAATAAAATAATCGAGAAAAAGGGGGCACGTGCCCCCCCCCCCGTCAGATTTTTCTCAAAACGGTGTAAGTAAAAGGGCCTCAAAAATTTGAAAAACTGCGTAGGTAAAATGGCCTAAAAATGAACTGGTGCCCACCCCCCCCCCCCCCCCCCCCGTCAGAAATTCCTGCGTACGCCACTGGATGTCAGTGTCACTGTCATTATTGGAAACCCTGCTCTAACAACCGCGATATTCTTCTTCGAAAAATGGGGAAAATAGTACAAGCTTTTATTTGGAGCTAAATAGACGTCTGGTGGGAGGGGGGTGCTGGGATTGTGAAAATTTGCTTTTTTTGGTGCAAATTTGGATAGGAGAAGAGCGGGGAAGATCACATTAGGGAAATTCAAGTTGGAGAAAAATCACATTGGGGAAATTCAAGTTGGGGAAATCCAAATCGGAGAAAATTCAAGTTGGGAAATTCGAATTGGATAAAAACCACATTAGGGAAATTCGAATTGGGAAAAATCATGATACAGTCGAGTCTCGATATTCCTTGGATGCGTGTGGGAATTGGTGGTGCTCCAGTGACAATAAGGTGGGATTCCAGTGGAATTTGGGTGGTATTCCACTAGAATCGAGGTGGTATTCCACTGGAATCAAGGTGGTGTTCCAGTGGAAAAAAGTGAACCTGCCACTGTCCGGAATCGAACCGACGACAGCAACCCAAGTGCAACCCCCCTGCAAAGAGTATTTTTCTCTAAGCATACTTTTTAATCTAAGCCTAATGGCTCATTTATGAACGTTATCGTCGTCGTTGTCGTTGGAACCCCTGAAAAACCCTTTTTTCGCCAACGACAACGAAAACGACGACCTGTTTATAAAAATCCAACGACAACGCGAAAGACAACGAAATTTTTCATTCAAAATTGGACAAATTTCGCATTTTTAGTCGAGATTTCGAGGGAAAACGTGTGGAGAATATATTTAATCCTTAAAATTCTGACTTAAAATGCAAAATTTGTAGGGTTGTCGAATAGTCGAAGTTTCGAATAGTCGATTCGATTAGTCGTTCAGTATTCGAAAAAATTCGAATAGTCGATTAGTCGAAATCAACTAATCGACTATTCGAATTTTTCGAACGAATAGTCGTTCGGTCCGGATAGTCGAAAAAAATTTCGAATAGTCGATTCGATTAGTCGAAATTATGAACGAATTTTACTGAAAAAACTGGTGAAAATAACCAAACATCACAACTCCATAAAATATCAACTATTTTTTGGGGCACACCTAGAACTGGACAAAAAGTACCGTATTTCCTCTAATAAGCGCCCCCGCTCTAATAAGCGCCCCCCTCGACTTCGAGGGTCTGGATCTCAGTGTAGAAGCAATATTTTGCAAAGCTGTTTGATACGTTTTCTCAAATCCCACGAGCTCTACCGATTCCACTTTTTAGATTTGGTTGATCACCCAAAAATCTCGAAATCGAATTCCAAATTTTCCGATTTTTGAGGGTTTGAAAAATAAGCGCCCCGGGGCGCTTATTAGAGGAAATACGGTATCTGGCAAATTATAGAACTGGGCAAAAGTCATCTGATAATTAATTCAAATGAGAAACAATTGGTCTCGGTACGATTTGTTTCAGAAATAATTATTTGGGTGTTAAGTGTTTAAGTGTTTCTAGAAACAATATTTTCCGCACTGAACAAAGTGAACAATAAAATAACTAATATAGTGGACACTCGACATGATACACCACCGATGTAGGCCATTTACAACTAGCCGTTACAAAGGCCATCTATAAATGGCCATCTCTAACTGGCCGTACACTACCATAAATCGATTAGTGGAGAGCCACTGATGGAGAGCGTCCACAGGTAATAATACACCCGGTTAACGTATGAAAGTAACATTATAGAAAGAGAAAACAAAACTATACAACCCATTATTTACAATTAAGTTTTTTGTGAAATAGTTTTGTCAAAGAACAATTATTTCTGAAACAAATCGTACCGAGACCAATTGTTTCTCATTTGAATTAATTGTTAGATGACTTTTTTCCGGTTCTATTATTTGCCAGGTACTTTTTGTCCAGTTCTAGGTGTGCCTTTTTTGGCTCCGCTTAACTTTTTTTTGCTTTATCCCTTACAAGGGAGCATCAACAGTGGGTCGCGCACTTATAGCTAAACGTGATATACCAAATTGTAGCATTTTTCATGCTGAATCTCATGGTATATCCACTTTTTGCGAACCAGAACGAAAATTTCTTTGCTTTGTCTGCCTTAGACTTGGAAAAGGGGACTTTATGTTGTGAACTTTGTTCACCATCCTCACTCTGGATGAACCACTCGCTGCTACCAGTAAACTTTTAAGGAAGAAGGAAGGGGCGAAATGGTGGTGACAGGAATCCAACCTGCAGCTTTCAGTTTGCCAAGCTGATGTGCTACCATCACACTACGCCGCCACCTATTTCTTATTCCACTTATTTCTTTTTCACTTATTCTTGGGGCCATGTATATCTGCTCTCTTTACACGATTTTGTAGAAATTATTTTGTTTGAGTTGTGAATGTGTAAGAAGCAGCATTTCCAGTAGGGGCCCACAGGTGGGCTGCTCATGTAGTTGATGGAGGTGAAAATCTTTCTCGGTAGAGACGCTAGTCAATGTTTCGTTGTTTATTAGAATCCTATGCTTGAAAGAAACAAATTACTTTGTAAAATCAAATTTACAGAACATGCCATCGTCGAAATACGTCTCTAAGTATCTGTTCACTCCGGATGCTGCAAATGCAAAAAAGAGCAAGATGTCTGCAGAAGCTTATCCAAGTACAGATTCCAAAGATGAAACACTTCCGAAAACGCCAGCTGTCTTCTCCATGGCTAGTTCTGAAACAAGAAATGATGAAGAATCTAAAGAAAAGCCAACAGCAACTGTAACGGCGACCAAAACATTTTCCAAGTCTAAGGCAGACAAAGCAAAGAAGCAGAACAAACAGCCTGTTGTCAACGCGATGACTCTCAACCAGCAAGTGAAACAAGCTCTTAACCAGCAGATTTTCACTATGGATACGCCTCGTGGTCGAAATGCAGTTTCTCTCAGAGAGTAAGTACAATTTTTGGTTTTTATTAGGGCTAGGTGATGACTATATATGGCGGAATTTAGCCGAGCGCTTTTAAAATGGGTGGCCAACTGACTAACACTTTTACTTAGTGATCACAGCGGGTTTGCCAACTGAAAATTCACGGTAACAATAACCGTGAAAGTGGCCGTGTTTTGGCCATATGGCTGGCCATGCTCCCAGCCCCAGTTTTTATATGTTATCTGGTGTCATTTTTTGTTTTTTTGTCTGGCTAGTAAAATCGTTACCAGTCAACCCAAAGTATCCTAGGGCTTTCTCTCAACATTTTAAGTGCTTTTTTAGATGCTGATTATTCCATTTTAGTGTTTCTACGATGAGAACTTTTCCATCTGCCATGTCTTCGACTCTTCATACCCTTGATTCAGTCACTCATGTAAGATTTTTCCCTGTCAATTTTCTCACGAGTCACTTATTTCTTTGTAGTCTCCTTCTGCGATGACAGCGCTTCCTGGAATGGCAGCAACTGATATTCGAATAACTCATGAGAAATCTAAGCTGAATACGGCTTTCCTTGTAACTGAAGCAGATGAAATAGAATTGGAGATGAGCAAGCACGACGACTACAAATCTATCGATGACTTTGATTTTGCTGCTTTTGCCGACAAACACTACAAGAAAATAAGAGCTGGGGCAGTTATTTTCATGTTATGTTGTGTTTTGGGAAATCTTTAAATTTTACAGGTTCACCGCATGAAATACACGTATGTGTTAGCTTTTTGTGGTTTATAACATTTATCATTACCAGAGCCTATCCCTCAAAATCCAATGAAGGGAGATTTCAGATTTGAAATATTTAACTGATCGTTGTTTTTTACAGCTATGGTGAGATAAAAACTGTTCTCAGAGCTGCTACTTCAGCATTTTTGCTTGAACCGACTCTGTTGGAAGTGTCTGGTGCTATTATTTTGATTGTAAATTTAGTAAAGCCTCCCGCTTTTTCAGCTCCAATTATTATATGTGGCGACATTCATGGGCAGTTCAATGATCTAATTAGCATGTTCTTGTTGCTCGGACGTCCTCCTCAGCAGCGGTACCTTTTTTTAGGAGGTAGTGCTATTAGGCTAGTTAGCTTTTCTGTTTATCAAAAACCCTTTTAGATTACGTTGACCGGGGATCCATGTCCATCGATACTATGATGCTTCTCATGACTTACAAGGTTAGCTTTTCTGGCTTAAGGCAATCTAATATATTTTTTGGGTGAGATTTATATTTTTGAATTCAGGTTTTATATCCAAATCATATATAGTAAGTGTTGGCTCCGTTAAGAAAGCGGATTACATGGATGTTTTTATTCATTCCAGCATTCTGCGCGGGAACCATGAATGCGCTCGTGTCAATCGGAGATATGGTTTTGGGTTGAGTGTGAGCATGTTTTTCCTACATCCAAATATGGAAGTATCGCCGCGAGGGTCTGGGAAATGTTTCAGGTTTTTACTTCCTGATTGAACCGATGATTGTTTTAACCATTTCATATTACAGCGGGCTTTTAATGTCATGGCAGTAGCCGCTATAGTCAGCGAAAAGATTTTGTGTAATTGTTTGGGCGGTAAATGTCTCAAGAAAATTTTTCTTTCAGGTATGCACGGTGGTCTTTCTCCAGAGCTTGAGGATTTTTCAGAGTTGCGCAAACTAAAAAAGCCTCACCGTAATCCATTTAAGGTATGCTAAATGGAGCTGCTGTGCGAAACTAACTTGAAATCGATTTCAGGGCATTCTCAATGATATGATGTGGGCAGGTAACAAGTTTTTGTTTACAGAAGCGATTGAGAAATATTGACCAGTTTAGATCCGGACACCAAGTAACTTTTTCGTTTCGAACTAGGGCCTAGATTGTCTTAATCTTTTGTCTTTTTTGATCTCGTTCTTTGTCGAATAGAAATTAGAGATATACACAGGGTAGGATCTAAGTCACATCAATGATCTACTAGAAATAAAAGACACCTCCATTTTCGACATAAATGGCGCGGTTTTGAAAATGGGTTTTGAAAACATCTTTGTAATTGAAGAATACCAAAAGTTTACCAACCAGAGAACCTCGAGAAGTCTTTCTATTGAACAACTTCATCGCGAGTTTTTTTTTTGAAAATTCTCGTAGATCACCCTGAAGTTATATAACAAAGGATTGCTTATATTTCCAAGTCCTTTAAAAAATAAAGGAGAGCGGGTTGCTATTTTTTTGAATTTCAGCTCTGATAAAATGGTGGTTTTACTCGTTCTGATAGCGCAAATGAAAGCTCAGCATCTAGGCTACACGATGGTTCAAAGGGTTTAATTATATAAAAATGTTTAAATTTTTTTATCAATGTCGAAATCCTTTCAAAAATATTCATGAATAGGCAATAGTTAGTTACACACGTTCTTCATACCATTGTGTATCCTGGATGCCGGGCTTTAATTTGCGCTATCATAAAGAGCAAGAAATCAATCTATAAAAGTAGGATACTCGAAGAATTTATGAAACAACCGCAACCCAAAATAGACTAAAGACCATGATAACCTTGATATTATGTTTTTCGGTAACTTCTTGGGAGCCCGCTCTTTCTTGCTTTTAGGGTTGTTGGATCAAATATCCGATTTAAGATAATAACCGCAATTATGCGAAAATTTTCGGACATCGGATGCCGGTTACGGATCAGATCAATCATATCAATCATCCAAAAAAAACCGGATACCGAATACGTATCGATAAACCGAAAATAAATATCGGATTTCGGGTAATATCCGGATTATCCGCGATTTTGTCGGATCGTATATCCGATAATTTCGGCATAATAATAATCTTTATTTTTGAAATTTTTTACCAAATCTAATTTGTCAGTCTAATCAGAAAAATCGCAAAGATTCCAATTCCACCGGTCGTTTTTGTAAATGGCAATAGTTTTGACAAAAGACCCGCGCCGCTCGATATAATGAGCACCTTCTTTAAAAATAGGGGTTCGTTGTATCGAGCGGCGCGGGTCTTTTTGACAAAACTGTTGCCATTAACAAAAATGACCGGTAAATCGGAATCCTTGCAATTTTTCGCACTGGACTAGCCAAATACATCTGGCAAACAGTTTGAAAAATCGAGGTGAAAAAAGTGTTGGACCAAAGATGGGAACGAACTTTTGGGGGATTCGTTACATCGAGCGTCGACTGTACATCACCCTTACATAAAATTAAAAAATAAAATTTCGGAAAACTTTGTTTCTTCGAAGAATCTAAAATTTCGTCAATTTTTAACAAATAATTGCCCATTCAAGCATCCTACACCCCCCACCCCCCGCTTAAATATAAACATTTAATTTGACAACTTCATAATAATGAAAAAGAAAAAAGAGAAATCCTGCAGGTGTTTGATGCCTTTTAAAAAACCAAAAATAACTACCGTATTTACTCTAATAGTAGCCCCCCCTCTAATAGTATGCCCCCCCCCTCCCCCCAAAGAGTGTGGTTGAAAATTAGTAGTCCGGGGCTACTATTGCAGTAAATACGGTATACAGGCGTCTGACGTTGCCTTACTTTTATTACCGTAATTATCGTAAAGGCTCTGATTATACACTTATGCTCTTCCAATAAAATTATATTGCTGAAATTTAGTATCACGTTCTGGAGACAAAGTGCGCGTGGATCTGGCTTAATTTTTGGACCAGCGGTATTTTTTTACTCTTTTCTGCTTGAGCTGTCGTATATTACAGATCATCGATGAATTGTGCAAAAAACTTAAGTAAGCCTGGTACAATTCTTATCCTATGACACAGTTGTTTCTCTTTACAGTGTGGATCTGATTGCCCGCGCTCACCAGCTTTGCACGGATGGGTTCTGGATTTACGATGACCGGAAGCTGATTACTCTGTTCACTGCCCCGGCCTACTGTAATATGTACCGTAATGCAGGTTACTTTTCAGAAGCTCTGTTTCTGTAGTTTATTGCATGTACTTTTAGGTGCCGTTCTCAAAGTGGACGCTGAGCTACGTTGTCAACTCGTTGCATTCGTGCCAGACGGGGTAATGTTCTCATAAAACTAGTGGGTTTAGGTTGTAAAAGTACGCGTTAAGCCTGGTGTAACCGAAATGATCAAGGAGAGAAACTGTTTGTGGGAGGCGCAACGAGAATCACCCAGTCCAGAGCCGGTGAAAAGAGGCAGCGTTCCATCAACACCTGTCACTAAGTCGAAGTCTCTTCCCAAGCCTTTGCCTCGTCCATGCTGAGAGTCTATAGGAAACATATATTTGTAGAACTGTCATGTACTTGCAACTCTATTCCGTGTATTATTAAAATAAGTGATTTTTTTAAGATGGTTATTCTGATGTGTCATTTGAGGCTATGTAGGTGTCAAACTTGCTTGGGTAGGTTTCGGTTCGGCTACTTCATAGCCGGTTGTCGAATAGCGGGTCATTTTATTTCAAACTTTTTTCTTGCCGTAAAATTTTTTTTGTCCTATGTTAATTTTTTTGCCTTAAAAATACTTTTTCTTGACGCAACTTTTTTCTGACTGACGTACGACTCGGTACAACAAATGACTCGGTACACCGACTCGGTACAAGTACGACTCGGTAAACCGACTCGGTACAAGTATGACTCGGTACACCGACTCGGTACAACGTACGACTCGGTACACCGACTCGGTACAAGTACGACTCGATACACCGACTCGGTACAACGAGTCGGTACAATTTTCACAAATTCTTCTACAAGGGCGTTTTTCAATCAAAGTATTTTTATCCTCAAGCAATTCAACATTCAACATCAAACGAAAAAAGAATATAAGGTTCATTCAAACAACATAATATTTGCAGGATTTTCTGGATCGTCCTGTTCCGCCAAATTTGCTACAGCTGCATTGTCCTGATCTTCATCTTCATAGATCACCTCTCTGAAATTTTTTTTTACCAAAATAATGTTTCCTGAAGTAACCTGAATTCTTCAAAGCTGATTCCCATAAGACGGCCAATTCTTGAAAGATAACGGTCCATTTTTCTAATGTAGCGCTCACCACGAGATATTCCATCATCGGTTGACAAAAATCAAGAAGATTTTCCTGAAAAAAGAACATTGTATTCAGTTTGCATGCAGTCCAAAGATTTGTAACTACCTTCAGCTCCAAAATACGTCTAGTGACTTCAGCGTGATCTGTTCTTTGTCGCCTTGGGGGCTGTCTTCCTTCAAATACGTTCATTGAGTCTAACTCTTCAGTGTGCGTTATCTACAGATTCATCTTGAATAGTTGATAATTGACTCCGCGTATTTAAAAATTTGCCTGCTTGAAAGCAACCATCCAACGGCCTAACTTCGAATTCACAGAGAAATGAAGTCGCTGCTTGCTGTGATAACTTCGGCGTGATTCGTAGTACGCGGACCACCGTAACCAAATAGGCAAAATATTTCACTGAGAGATAGCCAAGTATTCCTGAACAAATTGTGTGCTCGAAAACAAAGATACTCAAATACTCAAAATTACTCGAAATATCGAAGAAGAGAGTCCATTCTGTTCTCAACTTCCAGACCAAGACTGGCATCGCGGATAACGTTACGAATTAATTGAAGGCAATAACCCCATTCAACCATCGGTGTTATCTGAAGAGCTCCAACCATGCGAACAATCTTTCGAAGAGATTCGTTGTTTCCATATTCTGTAGATAGACCTAACGCTTGAACCTAAAACTAGATTACTTTCATAACTATATATTCGAAAAATACCTTTCGGTATAGTCCTTGCTTGACGTGGAAAGAGCAAATTTTGACAGCC
This sequence comes from Ditylenchus dipsaci, assembly GCA_004194705.1. NCBI lineage: Eukaryota > Metazoa > Nematoda > Chromadorea > Rhabditida > Anguinidae > Ditylenchus > Ditylenchus dipsaci. The sequence goes on from SADC01000383.1 coordinate 97,709, forward strand.
ACACAAGAAAAGTTTCCTCAAATGATGCATATGCGGCTGTTTCAGCATCGAAATTTGCATATCTGATTGAGTTTACGATTTCTAGGTTTAGTAAGGCCTCCCGAACTGAATTAAATGTTGAAAACTTAAAACTTTTATTCACTGAAACTAACCCTTTTCCACATGCGTTTGTAAATCAATTTGCTTTTTCCTTTCAAAAGCACAGTGACTAATGGCGTAGCATGAGACTGGCGCACAAGTCCGAAAACTCGATATATCTGCTTCGTACCTTTTGGAGCATACTTAAACGTCCCATCACATATCACATGAGTGCAATTCGTGAGCAATTTCAATTGGCAATTAGACGAAAAATCAGCATATCCTCATCTAAACCAACAATCATGCTATGTGATCATTAGGGAGTTTAATGTTCTCCTTATAACTCTCAGCCAAGAGTTTACCGAAGGTGATCTTCAAGAGAAGGTGATCGTTTCTGGACCGTTGATCATTCACGCGCGTAATAGCTCTTGGCAGAGTGAAATTTCTAATTTAAAACTAACCACCATGAAGAAGAAGCATTTCACCGTGGTGTGCTTGTCCGAATTTTGCCTCACTTCCTTGTAATGTCAGGCGCAATGCAAGGTTTTCAGGCTGCATGAATTCTTGAAATGTACTGACATTAGGATACTTCTTACGCTTTGCTCTATTGAAGGCGCCTTCTGTGGCGACCACGCTTCCAAGCCCTGCATCACGAATTTCTCGGAAATCTTAAATATGTTCTGATTCACAACTCTCGAAAAATTAAAAAATAGTACCTCCTTCTGACAATCCTGAAAACTCTTGAACAATCCTGGCATCAGTGCGCACTCTGGCAGATGCAGCCGTTTCTTTAATTCCTGACGCCAGCTCTGCTTGCATGCTTCGACGTGTGTTCACACCAGCGACCTATAATTTTTAGCATGAAATACCGTATACTCTTTAATAGAAGGGTCGACCTGTCTATTTTTCAACCCCCATAAAAAATCCCCCTGCATCTTTATTGTGCAAAACACACGGTTAACCTTTCCTAGTTTTGTTTTTGTAGGGACCAGACTATTAGAGAGGACTCTTCCAATAGATAGTACCCTTTTATTGAAAAGAATACGGTCCGATTATTTGTGACAAGAAATCCAAACCTTGTTAGCATTTTTGGCGGTGCATCTGTGACTATAATCGGCTGCATCATCAATCCATTCCATAGTTGTGAGATTGAACTTGATCGAAGGAATTTTTCGTCGGTCCTTGCTGATTTGCTTCGCTGTACGGCACCCAGAGCAGTTAAGATAGACTTGTTCGATTCCATCCTTTTCAACCACTCTGCCTGTCCGAGTCCACACATAGCAACTTTTTCGATCCTCAGAGTAAGTGATCGGTGCTGTTTTTGCTCCAATCCGCTGCGAGTATGTGAGTTGCACGTTAGCCATTCGAATTCTATAACAAATGGTGGTCAATAACAATGAAAACATAAATTTGGTCAAATGAAGGTTAGGATTAAGGAAATGAAAACACACTTGGAGAAAAATTTGTGAAAATTGTACCGACTCGTTGTACCGAGTCGTACTTGTACCGAGTCGGTGTATCGAGTCGTACTTGTACCGAGTCGGTGTACCGAGTCGTACGTTGTACCGAGTCGGTGTACCGAGTTATACTTGTACCGAGTCGGTGTACCGAGTCGTACTTGTACCGAGTCGGTGTACCGAGTCATTTGTTGTACGAGTCGTTGCTATACCCTTTTTTCTTCATTTGGCCGCAAGTTTACTTTTTCTCTGTTTTATTTGTATTTCGGCCTACACATGGTTGAAATAGCTCACAGTAAAAATAGTTTAATAATCACGGTAAATATGAGTGTTTACATTTTTCATTTATATTTCGGTCTATACATGGTTGAAATAGTTCACAGTAAAACTAGTTTAATAATCACGGTAAATATCAGTGTTTTGCATGCAAATTGAAAATCGTACACAATGGTCCGTTTTTCGTGGCTACTGTAATATACCCAGCACTGCTAAATTCGGGAAGCGACGAGAGTTCTAAGCCCACCATTCACACATCTCCTCATGTCCAGTATAATCCGGTCTCGGCAAGGCAATTTCTTCTCATTTATATATCCTTAAATTTCTTCCTATAAATTTGATAATAAATAATCCGACAAATGAATAACCGGGTCCGACTCACCACGAAAACATTCCCATCTAACGAAGTATCCACAACTTCTTCATCTTCCTCCCATAGATCATTTTTGGTCTGCTGACTTAGATTAGGGCTTAGATAGATTATGACTTAGATTAGACTTTGATTAGGCGGCAGTTTTCATTAATTAGGGGGCAAAATAAAATACCACCCTATGTGAAATGGGTTTTGTAGCTCTTGAGCTGCGCTACAACGGCATGACAAGATGTGCGGATAAACATTTGCGGATACAATTATTGCGGACTCATTTTTGCGGATACAACGTTCGCGGATCTACATTTGCGGAATCACATAAAAACGTATACTGTATAGAAAGTCTTGAAAAAAGGCTGTATGTGAAAACTCCCGACAAATGTGTGAATTTTCCCGACTAATTAATTAATTTTCCCGGCAAATTCAAATTTGCCTAAAAGTAATGAATTTTCCCGACAAATCTGTGAAATTTCCCGACATATCTGTGAAATTTCCCGGCGAATTTTCCGATCATCCGAAAGATGTTTTTTTAATTCTTTGAGTAATTTTCAAAGAGAGCTCGCAAAAGGTACGTTCACATAAAAGTGTCGACCCAAGCGTTCTTTTAACGCGGGAAGAGCTGTACTTTTTCTTCTTGACCAAAACTTTTTTTCTGTTGGTATCATTTTGTAGCTAAGATTCAGGGCTTCAAAATGAGGTATTGACAAGCCACATCTGAAATGAAAAATTGGGGTAAAAATGCTTAGGTCCGCACTCAGGTCGACACTCGGGTCGACACTCACAGAGTGTGGGCCTGAGTGTCGACCTGAGTGCGGACCTAAGCATTTTTACCCCAATTTTTCATTTCAGATGTGGCTTGTCAATACCTCATTTGAAGCCCTAAATCTTAGCTACAAAATGATACCAACAGAAAAAAGTTTTGGTCAAGAAAAAAAGTACAGCTCTTCCCGCGTTAAAAACACCCCAAATCTCACACTCAGGTCGACACTCATTGTGAACGTGCCTAAATGATGAAAACAGAAAATTAGTCAATGAATCAGCTTGCTGTATCCAATTTTCTCCATTTTCAGTCACCTATTCATCGACATTTTCCTTGCTAGAGCAATTGTCCATTCGCGCGCCACACCACGCTTCTTTTGTTGCTTAGGTTGGAATTGCATCTCTAAAAGTATTACCTAAGTCATTTCAAGTAATTTTTTTGAAACAAGAAACAAGGCAGCCGACACACAACCAATTCAACATTATAATTAAAGTATTTGCCGGGAACTTTCACAGATTTGTCGGGAAATTTCACACATTTGCCGGGAGTTTTCAATTTGATCCTTGAAAAAATACCATTTTTACTAGTGCCTTTTAAGTATAAAAACGAAAGACAATAAATTTATTTAGGGAACAATAAGTAACTCGATATTTTTGGGGTTTATGTCTTTTTTGCAAATGTCATGCCGCAATTGTCGCTCCGCAAAAGTTATTTCCGCAAATGTCGGTCTGTGCATGCCGCTACAACATGGTGCTGAGATCTTTTCTTTGCGCTTAGTACACAATAAACAGTTTGGCTAGTTAAACTGATGAAAATGAGAAATATGAGTGAAATCTCTGTAATTTTTTCCTTTGTGTGGGTTTCTTATACAAGGTTCCTTTGCCCACACAAAGTCTCTTACACAAAGTTTCTTAAAGGTTTCTTTGCATGTTTGGTGTCATTCGATTTATCATGTTTTCAGCTTTCAAATAAAAAAAGGGCTTGAGTTCAGAATCCCCCTCACGGGGACTGATCAGGATGAGGAGATAACTTCATATTCGTGTTGCTCGACCCCGATTTCATGAGAAAGCCGCGCGTTTTTTTGGTTCTGAGAAAAAAAAAATTTTTCGAACCACAGGGGGGGGTCATGGTTTTTAGTCAAAATTTGAAAAATTTAAATGGCGCCTTTTGAATTTAAAAGGGATTAAGGGCTGTATGGGGAGAGGAAAGGAATAAAAGGGAGCCACTAATCACACAGGGGCCACTAACAAGAAGATGTTGAACATAGTTTTGAATACGGGGGCCTACCGCATAAATAAACTTTGGTATGCATGCTTTTTCATGCACCCAGAGTCACTTTCGAGTGATTTGTGTCTAAGGTATGTGGGTGTGCGCATCTCAACTCCAGCCCCCAAGGCCCCTGCGCCCCGAAGGGGGCAGGGAACTTGAGAGTTAGAGATGCGCGCACTCACTTACCTTAGACATGATTCCGAGAAGTACTCTTGACCATAAAATGCATATAGAGTCTCTTTTTGCCACGGCCAGTTGAAAAACATGGTGAGGCAGCCGAAGAATTACAAAAATTTTGAATTTTTAAAGTTATGCCATAAAGTGGCCCCTTTTATTCCCTCCCCCCCAATCAGGGATGAGCATTTTGCCTTTTCTTTTGATTAAAAAGGGCAAAAAGGGCAAAAAAATTGCCTTTTTTTGCCCAAAAAGGCAATTAGTTGCCCTTTAGGCAATTGCCTTTTTAGGGCAAATTGCCTGAAAGGGCAATTTGCCCTAAAAGGAATT